>QFEN01004165.1:9235-19518 GCA_003316125.1 Auricularia polytricha
CTTTCTTGGCACTCGTGGGGTAAAGAACGTTTACGCATAATTTCACCAAATGGTGATAGAATGGTGAGCCCAGCATCGACACCAAATGACAAGCGCCAAGGAAAGTAAATGTTATGCTCAGATAAAGTTTGACAGATTCGGAGTGAGATTTGATCCCCGTGAGCACGATGGCTGACCATGATGAGTTGTGTAAGTCGCAGCCACGCATTATCATGAATTGCTCACCTATAAGCAATAGCACCACTGATACGATAAAAATGATAATCGGAACTGCCAAACCTAGGAGGTGCCAGAATATTCTCCAGCGCCTCTCGATTATGATCTGTAGTGAGGTCAGCTCAGACTTGCCAACCTGACAATGGACAACGTGAGGGCGTACTTCTGCACCACTGCGTTTTTGAAAAAAGAATCCAGAAGCAAACAACTTCAGTTGGAATAACAGCCCAAACAACGAAAAGACAAGCGACTCCGCCAAACAGGCGTAAGATGCATTAGACGAGTAGTCGACAGAATGCTGAAGTGGTGGATTTGAGGAGATAAAAACCGCTGCGGTGGCAAGCACGAGTCCTTGCTGCGCAAGGGCGAATTAAGGAGATCAGTTTGAATAAATGAACCTTATCATTGACTTACCACGATGCTCACTTGATTGAGCTGGGTCAGATATTGACGATGCAGCTCTTCCCAGGTGTCTCCTTCTTTCAAGAGGCTGTGCAACCAGACCAGATCCCCGCGCCAGGTGAATATGAAGCAGCATAGTTTGAAGATATGCCGCGAAATAAAGGACTCTGGAGGGTTCCACTTGGGTGGAAATGTGTTGAAAAATTTCTCATTAGGGACAGCGTCAGACGGTAATGACTGTGAGTGGGGGCCCGGGCTATTGGCTACATAAGCCTGAGTATTCTGACCTTGGCTGGACATGAGCCAGCGGCAAGGTGGTGTATAAATGTAATTGACTTATCTCAGTCAGGATTTATTTTGAGGTTATATAGGCGGCGAAAATAGTCTATGCTGCCTCATGTTGACTGATGCGGTGCAGTGGCAGCAGAAGAATAACTTAAGCCGCATATATCGTGATATATGCCGATATATGATCATATGTAGAAAAGGTTTTCGTTCTATTGGAATATACAGTCACATAAAGTCATGATGTATAACGTCGGAAAACCACCGCACTCAACGTAAAGTACCCTCGGGAGCGATTTTGATGGGCGGCGACCAACTTCAGTCTTGCAGCAGATGCGGGCCATTCGAATCTATGTGTAACTTACCTGTGCGGCCAAATGAGCGCTAACAGTTTTAGGATGAACATGTAGCTGTATGACTACACGGCACGGCGATTCTGGACTTAGAACAGGCAACTTTTCAGAGCGGAGAGAAGCTATGCTCCTTGTATCCACATCATGGTGGTCGAACGCATACGGAAAGTATCAAGCTTTAGCCGAAGTGGACAAAATCAGGAAAGGTTTAGGGTCATGTGGAGGTAATTTACGACAGGATGGCCGCAGTATCCACGCGGATTGTATCAGCTCCGACAAAGACGGAAGGTACGTGCAAGACTAAACCGAGAACGCTGATTGAGAGTCCTATGTACACGAGTAAAGGGGATGGAAGAAATACACAGCGGAAAGGTGTACTAATCGGGGCATGGAAGTTCAGAAGCAACAACAACTGGCTAGAATAATGTTGCAACGAGGTTGACGAAGGAGAAGGAGCCATGGGTAAATCAAGAAACTGCAAATTTTAGTATGTACAACTTGAAAGTAGAGCAGCGAATGAATCTTAGTACTTGTACATTCGTAAAAAGAACGATACAATTGAATGTCCATTTGGAGGAGTGATCAATGGCTACTAGAACACCTGCTAGTACCCTCGTCCAACCTCCAACACCAATGTTCAAGCTTCGTTCGCTTTCTGAAGTTTCTCACCATGCGTGGCGTAAGCAACGCTGACGCATAAGTTCGACAAATGGTGGTAGAATGGTGAGCCCAGAATCGACAGCAAGTGACAAGCGCCAAGGAAAGCAAATGTTATGCTCAGATAAAGTTGGACAGGTTCGGAGTGAGATAAGAACCCCGTGAGCACGATAGCTAAACTTTTTCAGTCACAGCCATGCATTAAGTACGAGGGGAACTGCTCACCTATAAGCAGTAAAACCACTGATATGGTAAAAATGATGATTGGAACTGCCAAACCTAGGAGGTGCCAGAATATTCTCCAGCGCCTCTCGATTATAACCTGTAGTGAGGTCAACTCTAGCCTCCCACCCTGCAATGCGAAGACATACGTTTGCAGCGTGACGTTTTTGAAAAAGGATTCCAGCGGCAGATACCCTCAGCTGGAACAACAGCCCAAACAACGAAAAGACAAGCGACTCTGCCAAACAGGCGTAAGATGCATTAGACGTGTAGTTGACATCTTTCGAAAGTGGTGGATTTGAGGAGATAAAAACCGCTGCAGTGGTAAGCACGAGTCCTTGCTGCGCAAGGGCAAATTAACGCGATCAGTTTGCCGGTGAATGAATGATGCCTATCATTGACTTACCACGATGCTCACTTGATTGAGCTGGGTCAGATACTGATGATGCAGCTCTTCCCAGGTATTTCCTTCTTTCAAGAGGTTGTGTAACCAGACCAGATCCCCGCGCCAGGTGAATATGAAGCAGCATATTTTGAAGATATACCGCGAGATAGGGAACTCTGGAACTTTCCACTTGGGTGGAAATTCGTCGAAAAAGCTCCCATTTGGGACAGCGTCAGGCGGCGATGGGTACCTACTGGCCACTTGAATATTCTGACTTTGACTGGACATGAGCAGCAGTGAGGTGATAATCGACTTATCTCAGTCAGGATTCATGTCGAGGATATATACGCGGCGGAAAGGGTTTATGCTGTTATGCTGCCTCATGTTGACTGAACCTGTGACCCTGGTGGCGCAATGCCACCTTATTTCAGTCTTGCAGCACAGAAGATTGGAATGCACGTGTAACTTACCTCCGCAAATGAGCGCTAACAGTCTTAGGAGGAGCATGTAACTGTATGACTGCACGGCACAACTATTCTGCCCTAAGCATCTCTGAAAGAACAGACGACTATTCAGAGGGGAGAAACTATGCTTATAACTTGAATATTTTGTGAACCTGAAAATTTTCTGTGCAAGACTCTGCACTTCGGCAACCTCATAAGTACGTGCGTATTTGTAATTGATACGCACCGTCCAAGCAAGACTCGATTCTCAGCCCTGAGCGCTACGTTGGAAGTCAAAGTGGGATCACCTGTCGTTAATTGAGGAAATTGCTGAAGCGCCCGCGAAGCCTAGAAGCGCAGCGGATTGTCAACCGTGTCAGCTCCAATGTCCTGGACAAACACAAAAGTCACACGCGAGACCGAACCGAGAACGTGAAACTGATTGAGATTATGATGAATATACACAAGTCAAGGGGATAGAATATACAGCGGAAGGGCATGCTGATCGGCGCGTGTACGTTCGGAGGCTGTAAGAAGATTCTCTAGGACAAGAAATAAGCGCACATGTCGTAAAAGAAGCAATATAACCCTTTGGTCTTGTGTCCTCAATGTTTGTCTCTGTGAACACCCCACCATGCAGCTGCCCAAAATTTTCGAAATGGAGGCAAAAAGACAACGGACAGAAATTCCAACAAGGTCAAAGCAGCGACGGTCGTGATTGTGAGCATACGAGTTAGGAGTGACCGTGACATGGACCCAGTGATCACAATGCCTGAAAACATAGATCTAGAATTTGTATTTTCACGGGAGGGTCTCACATCCAATGTTTCCGTAGTTTGATATCGTGGTCCCAAGTAGGCAGAAACAAACAGTTGCAGGAATAGCCCGAACAATGCGAAGACGAGCGACTCAGACAGACATGCGTATGGAATGTCCGCAGCATAATTTAGGATAGGCAACGGGGCTGGAGTCAAGGTGAAGACAGCTGCCGTTGCGAGCAACAGTCCTTGCTGGGAAGTCATTTAGAATTGAGTACACTCAATGACTGTGTAGTACTTACCGCGGTGCTTATACGGTTAAGGAAGTCAAAATACTCGGCATGATAGTCTTTCCAGCCCTTCGAGCCGTCTTTACTGATTTTCTTCCAGAAATTTTCAAGGTTCGAGTCTGCAACGAAAATGTAGCAAAGGATAATGAAGCAGTGCTTTAGGATTGGCCACGATGGCGGCTGCCATTGAGGTGGCATATTATCCTCGCATGGGGTTTCGCCGGGTTGTTGTGATTCAGAACTTTGCACAAGAGTTGAGCTCTCGCTGAATGCGATTTCTCTAGACATCTGTAGGAGGAAAAGCAAGGTCAGTCAAAGAGCTGCAGTCAAGGTTGGCTGCACACTATCGGCGAGCCTGTAAGATAGTGTTGAAGCTGCATCATATATACATACATCAACTGCCCCCAACACGTGCACTAGAATGCCAAGCGTACATTGTTGGTGCACAAAGTCCCTTCATTTGGGGTTGGAATCTTGCCCATCGCTGAGAAAAACAAGATTACCATAATGAATCATTGTAGAAATGAAGCCTGTCCACGAAACGTAACGAGGTAGCTATGTCTCATTGATGACTGGTATCAACAGGTCACTATGCAAAACAATTTGTTAAACATCGTGCTGAAATAGGACCCACACTCACAGTGCGGGGAGGGAAGATCATCAGTGCGAAATCTGGCGCTAGTGCAGACAATTCAAGTTGTTAGCATGGACCATGAAAAGCTTGCAAATGAGTACAGTGCACACTAATCACGCGCATTAGTCGCTGCTGGAGAATCGGGACACGAGGAATACCTGATATGTAACACCATCGATACTGAAGGTGTGAAGACATGAGCGCTTAGCAATCGTTCCAGATCTTCTTTGTCTCGTGGTGAAGCAGGGCGCATTACAAATGTTAAAAGACGGAGAGATATTTGCTCGCAGATTTGACTTTGATGATACCCGACGCATGTTCTTTCGAGCATGTTCACTGCGCAACATGGAGGTTTTGACAGGTATCAGACTATGAAACAGATGCTGTGATACCATGTGTGCCGGCAATAGCCGTGGAAGAGTTGAGGAATGGAAAGAAAACCAGTGCTACCGACCACACATGAGATCCAGAACGTCACGGACCATATCCGGATTCCCAAAAGTACCTTCTTGTCAACTTCAGAGGCTACTGACAGTCTATCTCTTCCTAACGCCCAACACGACATGTCGGGAGTGCTTGATGTAGCAAGAAACCTGAGATGGCGACTGGTACCAGTGCAGACGATGCGAGGGCACCAGGATCGAGTGGAAGCAGTGGTGTTCTTCAAAGACAGCCGGCGAATCATCACTGGTTTCGGCGACGTCAGCCTGCGAATGTGGAACGTGCAGAAAGGAGCATGGGTAGGAGGGCCATTCGAGGGACACGATAAATGTGTGCTATCAATAGCATTGTCCCCTGACGAGAGGCGAATTGCGAGTGGTGGAAATGATAAAACCATCATCATCTGGGACGTCGAGAGCAAGCAGCCAGTATTCGATCGGCTGGTGAAGCATACAGACACTGTAAACTCGGTGTGCTTCTCCCCTGATGGCAAGAGGCTCGCCAGCGGTTCGAAAGATACAACAATTGTTTTATGGGATACAGAGACTGGCGTTGTCCTCGCAACACTCCATGGTCATCATCATTCGGTGTTGAGTGTCGCTTTCAGCCTAGATGGGCTAAAATTAGCCTCCGGATCACGGGATCACACCATCCGGGTTTGGCGCACGGATACAATCGAATGTCTTCTCCACATCAATGCTCATCAAGATTGGGTTCAAAGTGTTGTGTGGTCGCATGATCACCTGCAACTTCTTTCTGCCTCAAATGATGGAACAGTCAAGTTTTGGAACTCGTCTAACGGAATGCAGATCGGTCAACCTTGCACCGGTCACAGTGATTGGATCTGCTCGCTCGCCATCTCTTCCGATGACTCCTTCATTGTCACTGCCTCGAAAGACAAGACTGCGCGACTGTGGAGCACAAAGACGCGCCAGCAGATAGGGCAGGCTATTGGTCACCCCGCAGAGGTTTACTGTGTCGCAATTTCGTACATAGGAGAACTGCTCATGAGTGGGGGCGGAGATGGGACACCTAGGCTTTGGTTTATCAGGCACATACTCGAGCAACACGATGCAGAAGAGATGATGAAGAACGATGAAGAAGATGCACGGCGACCACAATTTCTTCCCGGTGACACACAGGTATGCCCCTACCCACTATTGTTCCGTCTGAAAAGTTTATATTCGCTCACACTATTCAGCGTGGTAACCCACAACTGCCAGCGCACAACAACAGTCCAGGTAATCATCCCTCAGAAACACATGAAGCCCCTGGCAGTGACGACAAACACTCATCATCTGACGTGAGCCGTTTGCCTTGATGTGTTCACTTAACGCGGAACATGAGCTTGCTTCATGCAGATCCTCACTAAAGACTCGCCAGTCCGCGCTGCATGCATTGCTGGTGACATGCATACCGCTGAATACCTGCTGAACCAAGAAATTGACGCAGATCACAACCACGATTCGTATGCTAATCGCTCAGTTGTGAGGGCGCGAAACTCCGAGTGGGATCATGCGCTTGAGGACGCGAAAAAGGTCAGACGGTCTGCCTATCACAACGCAGTTAAAAATGAATTGACTCTTCTTGGCGACATAGTCCATTGCCATCCAACCCTCTTTGTTAGGCTATATTTCCAAGGGCATTGCCCTCTGCGGCAACCAGAAACTCTTGGACGCGATGGAAGCCTTTGATCTTGCTTCCACATTTGCTAATCGCGATCCGGTCACTATCGATGTTTTACTATTGATCAAGGTGATTTCGTTACCGTTTTAATAGTCAGACTTTCATAATAACACTCCCATGTCATTCTTTCAGGCTGTTGCACTTTCAAATGCCAGTCGCAATGATGAGGCAATGCGGCGAGTCCAAGACCTCGCCACCGCTTATCAAAACGCCGATGCCATTCTGTGTAGTGTTGTCAACGTGAGCGTTATGTCAGACCTCGTGAGTTTTCTCACTCTTGAGCACGCTCGTCAGACATATCTGCGCGTGCAGCTTGCAATAACTGCTTTCGACGATGGGCGGTACATCGAAGCCGCTGATCAATTCGGCAATAGCATCCCCAGTATAACCAACTCGATCTCGCACAGAATATTTTTTGAACCGAGATTAACGATATTCACGCTAGTGCGTTAGTCCGAAGCGCATAACAAATTTTCACTGATGGATGAAGTGTCGGAAAGCTCTTCGGTTGGGACTTGGATTCGTTATGGAAAATCGTCAACCAAAGACGGTGCGAGGCCTTCTTTCGCGCAGATCGAGTGGTCGAAGCGGTCGAAGCTCATCAATGCATGATGCGCATGATCAACGAAGGTGCGAAGACAAGTTGCCTCGAATGGTCCACCGGTGAGTGCTTCAGGTCTTAGCCAATTTGTACATAAATACTCATTCTGTGGTCGTTTAGCCTTCAAGAAAGAATGCACCGCGCGCTGTGTTTCAAAGGGAGACGAGGCTTTTGTTGTGAGCAATCACGACATGGCTATTGAATTATATTCCGCAGGGATCGTGCTAGATTCCTCATGCGACTCCCTCTTTGTGCAACGCAGTAAGGCGATGTTTCAACGACACCTCTATGCAGAGGCCCTTCAGGACGCAAAAAAGGTAAGGTCAATAAGTTTGTTGTTTGGAGTAATTGAGCTTATACCGCCGATGCATAGGTCATCGAACTCAACCCTTCGTCGTATGTTGGCTATGAACTGAAGCATGCGACACTTCACGCGGCACAGCACTATGATGAAGCAATCGAGGCCTTCAAAATGATGCTCCTCAAGTTGGAAGATGCTACCGACGCGCAGATACACAGTAAGCCCTGAATCACCTATAAGTCAATGTGAAAATGACTCGTTCTCCAGAGTTGCGTGAGCAGTATGTCAGTCCATCTGAAGTCGGAGACACTATTCAAGAGGCCGCTCGCACTCACCTGGATAATGCACCACTTCATTTATTCAACACCTCCACTGGACGTTTATGCAATCGACAGGCCCAGATAAATGCCTTCGTGGAAAGCACAGAGTACAAGGAGCTTTTGTCTTCATCGATCAAGCATCCGCACGTCCAATCGCAACCCATAAAAGAAGCGGTTGTGAAGTACTTCTGTTGGGTCATGTTATCGCATAGGTGGGAAAGCAATGAGCCGTTCCTGCATGACATCCAGGATCAGAGCGTGTATGATTTAGATCCAATCGGGACCATGGTGAAATTGCAGACGTTCTGCAAAATTTCTCGCGATGCTGGGTATCGCTGGGCGTGGAGCGATACGTGCTGCATCGACCAGAACAATCACGTTGAGCTCCAACGATCGGTCAACTCCATGTTCGTCTGGTATCGCCATTCAGCACTCACGATCGTCTATCTGTCAGATGTCTCGCCTTTAGCGAAGTCTGGTGCATTGGCAAATAGTGTGTGGAATACGCGAGGATGGACTGTTCAGGAGTTCCTGGCTCCTAAGGTCGTTCTCTTCTACCAAAAGGATTGGACCCTATATCTGGACGACCGCTCGTCCAACCACAAGGACTCTGTCACTATCATGCAGGAGTTGGAGAATTCGACAGGCATAGATGCACAGGCCCTTGTCGCATTCCGTCCGGGCATGTCAAATGCACGAGAGAAGTTGCGGTGGGCATCAGCGCGTGTCACCACGTTGCAGGAAGACATCGCATACTCATTATTTGGCATTTTTGACCTTCACCTACCTGTAATCTACGGTGAGACGAAACAAAATGCGCTCGGTCGACTCTTGCAGGAGATCGTAGCTCAGTCGGCCGACATTACTGCTCTGGACTGGGTCGGGAAATCATCCGACTTCAACAGTTGTCTCCCAGCTGACATTGCCTCGTACAAACTCCCTCCAAGCATGCTGCCACCTCCGCTATCCGATAGCCAGATGCAGACATCCATCTCCTCGCTGAGAAATGACATGGTTGTCCAATTGGCTTTGACACTGTATACCCGGCTTGCCAATCTGAAAATTCCTCGTTTTGCGAACCGCAGGTTGCAACTGCCTTGCATCGCATTTCCTATCACAGGAGTCAGACGGAAGCGCAGTGAAGACCAGGAGACCTGTTTCACTTATGAAGTCAAGGCAGCCGGGCTTCAAGACATGACAATCACCACAGAAGACAGATTGGTTCAATTCTCGCGGGCAAGGTCTATTCGGCAGCCACTCTTGCTCGTCCGTCTGTGGCATCGTTATGACCTCGAACTACCTGACCTGGTAGACGATGTGCAGAGCGTGGACGATTGGTCCGAGCCCGAATCCTCGTCGGACGAATCGCTCAGCGGGTCTCCTGGAGACAATGAGTTGGTTGATTCGGAGCTTCACTTGAGAGCGTTGAGGTTGATCGTTCGCCTTGGCCAGCCTTTTGGCGCGCTTTTGTTAGCGCACCAGCGGGGTGGGGAATATAAGAGAATTGCTTCGGAACACAATATTATTGCGCAAGTCAGGGACATGACTGCTGTTCGTGACATGATGGACA
Organism: Auricularia polytricha; assembly: GCA_003316125.1. Lineage (NCBI taxonomy): Eukaryota > Fungi > Basidiomycota > Agaricomycetes > Auriculariales > Auriculariaceae > Auricularia > Auricularia polytricha. The sequence goes on from QFEN01004165.1 coordinate 18,800, forward strand.
TCAGGACGCTAGAGATATTGTAGTTGCGTGGATTTCGAAGACGGGGAACTTTTACGCGTTTTCATTCGTAGCTTGCCATACAAATACCTTCGTTGTGTCATATCGTATCGTAAATATTGTGGGCTGATTTACTTAGTAAGTTAACACCCAGGTAATATTAATCCCGATTCCTAAATTGAAACTCCGTCGATGTGACAGAGATCAACGAGGACTAGGCCGTCAAAGGTACAGTGAACTTAAAACCTCGATCTTCTGCCAATTTGGGATGCGGGGAACCAGGGGATATACTAATATTGGTGTGTCCTGCCAAGGGTGTGCAATAAGGGGGATGGGCCGAACCAGGCTAGGAACCACACAAAGTGGGTACCCGAATTGAGAAATGGTGGAGCGAATCATTACCGGCAGCGTTATGCATGGTGGGAATCCATTATGCGGCATAATGGCTCACCAGTGCTCACCCATCAAGGACTAGAGACCACCATGTATAACCATACAATCTCTTACCAGACATGGTTATGTATAATTAGGACAGTATAGCCTGGACTTCGAGTCTGTCACTATGGCCGCATTATGCAGGAGTTGGAGCATTCGACAGGCATAAATACACATGCCCTCATCGCATTCCGTCTGGGCCCGGGGATGTCAGGTGCGCGAGAGAAGCTGCGATGGGCTTCGACGTGTCGCACCACATTGCAGGAAATGTTGCATACTCATTGTTT
>QFEN01004165.1:31417-50027 GCA_003316125.1 Auricularia polytricha
CATAGCGCTTGATTTTGTTTTGAGTTGTTTGGTTGCCAGACCCTCAATCACCTTGTTCGCGTCAAAAGATTAGTAGGTAAATAAATGTAGGGTACTAAATATCGACGTGTTGTTCACCGCGCACCGTGTTTCGACGCGTTGTCTGTGCTTACCTGTGTCAGTTCTTTCTCATTGCACTATGTATGTGTACGATCAACATATATGCATATGAATCTGATATGGGTGTAGTGCCACGGATTGCAATTTGGAACATGAAAGTGTTCAACATCTACTAGTCGCTTCACTAGTGACCCATATTACGTGGCTCTCTACATGCAGCTGCTCCTGCGTTTGCGATAACAATCTGACTGCTACAAGGCATCTACACATGGAGAAGTGTATATGATGCGGAGGAATCCGATTATGTCTTTACTAGTAAGTCGCTACGACGTGTTATAACATCTTTATTATAGTACTGGGTATGCATCTTTCCCTCTATCTGGGCCCGCAGGATCAAATTTATACACGTATGGCCCTGTATGGTCTCAAAATTGCTCATGCAGTCCGGTGGGATTTCACGAACCTCTTGAGATTAAGGACGAAGGATCCGCGCAAGTCATGCATCTTCAAGAATCGCCAATGGCACGGTATGTTTCGTCGCCTCATGTCTACGGTTTTCTGAGACGATAGTCATGACTTGAGTTTTGCATTCCACAGGGCGTGTTCTGGCCAGGAGAGATAATATCGAACACGGATGTTGCCATCGGTGTTATCTTGCCTTTTGCAGCCTCTCGGGGCCTTGGCCTGTGCTTGAATGCGGTACGTTCGTTCCATAGCAGTGATTCTAATGTCTCGCAATACTACACCCTGCACCCATAGAAGTCTCTCTCCTTCTCCTGCTGCAAGACAATGTCATTCAGTGGCACTCGAGCCTCCCGTTCACTCCTGTTTACCTCCTCGCGAGCCTGCCGACCATCATATCTGCAGCCCGTGCCTCACTTCCGAGAGCGTCTTATCTATCCTATCTATTCCCAGCTGCTTGTTCGGCTCCCATAATTTCCGCCTTTCGTGATTGTCTATCTAGGATTGCGTACTTGCATTGACCCCATTCTATTTGCAATTACATGAGACCTATAATTGGGAAACGTAGCCTGGACAGTCAATAGTACCCGCGCGGGCCTTCCCAAGAAATGTAAGGGGTCTCCCGTACCTTCGCTGCTAGCCGTACCACACTAGCACCTCCTAGCCTCTCCTAGACAGTCTGGAATACAACTTAGTCTAGCAGTGGTCGGGGTCTGATAAGTAAATTCGAGGCTGGAGCGGCTTTCCGAAATTTCGGTACCGCATTATCGAAAACATATTGCTGTTGTTCCTTGCCATAAATCTGGTGAGATTTGTAGTTTCGGTAGCAGACGTGTCTCAGAAACAACATGTTGCGGCCTGTTGCGGCTCCGGCGGAACCATTAATGTAGAGATCTTTCAGTGATCTATGTACTTGGGAGAGATGATAGATGGTAGTCAAACTTTGCACAAATCCCCTGACGTCGATTTTTTTTCAATTCTCGTTGAAGATGAAGCCTGACAGCGCCAGCGCCCGCCCCGAAGAGGATGGTGAAGTTCTGGAAATGGTCAAGGAAATCTTATCATTGATGACTCTCACCTTCGAATACCCATCAACCTTCCAGACTTCCTTGATACCATCAGCCAGGGCACCAAATCGTACGGTCTGGACTCGACGACGAAGTTACTAGGCGCTGCCACGTATTCTCCAGCATTGGGGAAGCTTCTGTACTCTGCCCAAACTCTGCCACATCCTACCACATCTCACAAATCGAACGAAAGCAGCACACGCCGTGATGTATGAATTCGCGCCGGTGCAGAATATTGTTCCCGAAAGACGCCCCATCATGCTGGAGGCTTACTACCGAGTGGTGATACATCGTATGACAATATGACTAACACCGTCTTGGTGTGGAGGTTACTGTAAGGCAAGGTAGGAAGTGGCTGCACATCTTTTTGTGCCGCTTGCCTATCGCCCGTCAACAATCACCCCCAGCGTCCAAGGGCGCGACCAGAGCTCTGCGTGAGCATCGCACCCCCGTAGTCTCCTCACGACGAGATGCAGGCGCACTTTTATCGAGCTCTCCAGTACCTGATTCAATCTAGACTGTACGAGTCCAATGACTTTCCGCCAGACGTCGAGATAATGCGTGTCATAAAGGCCCCCATCCGATATTGTGTGTTGCGCAAGTTATTAAAGTGGCATTTTGGAGCGTCATACGAAAAAAATCGTTCCTTGATACTACGACCCGATGCAGACAGTACGAGCGGCCTCCGCTGCCCCAGGAGGTACGGTCGTTGAACGACATCGATAATCGAGATTAGATGCCGTAGATATATGTTGCCTCGTAGCATGCAGTTCAGAATGCGTGCCTTCCTAGGGTTGTGATAATTTATTAGTATATACGTGCAAGGTACCAAGTGATTTGTGGGTCGCTGAATTAGCACCATTCAAGCCAGACAACGCTTCAGTGTTTAAAAGCGGCACAACAAGAGAGTATGCATGCCTCCGCAGAATACGGATAATACACGATATTGGTTACTTACAACAATGTGAATTAGATGGTTATCATGATGGAGGAGGAAATCACGCCACATATGCAAATGTATCTGTGGTGCCATCCACGGTATTCTTTCTCCAAGAATATGTTGATCACCTAAAAGTCGGGTAAGCCGATATCCCAACGACAAAACAGGAAGTTCGGACCTTCTTGATATCAGGAATTTTAGGAGCGAATCATTGCGAAAGATGAGAAACCACCTCCCAAACCAAGGGTTGAATATTCATTATCTTGCACGCTTTCATAGTCAGAACAATGGTGGCATGAGTCACATATGTACGGTCTTCCTCGACAATTTGAAGCACCTGCGAGCTCTCAGCCTTTACCCCAGTGATAATGATTCGGCCTGTTCAAGGAGACGCCGAGTTTCTTTGACTTGAAGCCTGGTAGGGGTGTATCAGAATCACGGGCCGAAAAAAAGAGACATACTCGGATTAGAATCGTATTGATCGGTGTCCTTGTTGATCAAGATCTTGACCTTCACCAGGAGTACAAGCACCTGCAATAAAATCTTCTTGCTAATACCCGTCCTGCCAATCAGCTCCTCCAGCAATGTCGTATTGTATATGTTGTATTTCAGGAGCACTGCCATTTGGTGGTGAGTTCGTTCGTAGAGTGATTACAGGGCCAGGTGATTCATCCGGTAGTACTCGGAGAAGCAGTCGCACGTACGAAGAACCTCGGGGTGAAATGATGAAATTGCAATTGGGTGCGCTAAGGAGCTATAAGTTCGTACCAAGAACCATGATGGAAAACTTGATGTGGACGTCATTATAATTCTGCATACGCTCATTAAACTCGTCAGTCGAGATTTTACTGAGAATTGTATCTACGGGGAAGAAGTAAGTGATGAAAAGGAAAGAAACATAAGAACACGGGATAACCCTAAAAGCATCATGTGTATCTTATGGGTGTACTCGAAACCACAAATTTTCATCAGCTTGGAGATCGTGCTCGCTTCAGTCTCGTCCGATGTAAATATGCTGCGAAGGAGGCGCTTGGACAATTTCGTAGCATAGAAGGTCTGGAAGACACCCTCGATGTACCTGAAATGCACTGCCTGCACGCACGAATGAGAAATCAACACGGGCCAATAGTAAAGGTGCTTACTATGCGGTTTAAAGCGGCTTCGAGGTTCAAGGTCACAAAGTTCAGGCATCTTGTTGTTTTTGCGGAGTAATCCATCCGCGTGCCTGACGAGCAATTCTGGTGGCTTTGTCGTTGACGATCTCGTTACGGCATTGCGATTGATGAACTCTCTGCACGCCTTGTCGAGTGAAATGACGAAGCTAGCCACTCCACAGAAACACCTCGTAACAGTTTTCAAGTACTTGCGATAGACCTCAAGTAGCGTGCCGATGGAATCCAATGGATCCTCCTGATATTTCACCCAAGAGTATCATAACAGCCGCTAGACCCACCTACATGACATACTCCTCGAACCGCTTTCTCAAAGGCTCCAGGCGTGTATGTGTGCAACAACGACGCATAAATCGATTGCAGGTCTGCTTGTTTGTCAAATCGAGCAAGCTTCGGAAGGTCTCCCGGATGAGGTCAGAGTGCGGTCGGATCAGTATATGCTTGCACTTGCTCAAGAGCTTCTTCCGCGTGCTAAGGTTCAACTATCGGTCGGCGCGGTCCTGCGCCTCCTTCAGGCACTGTCCTGCCTCTTTCATATAGTCGAATAAATTATTGGCCAGGAATAGCTGAAACTCCTGCTTGCGATAGTTCTCTGTGGCATCCAATAATGGCGTATCTAGACGCTCCTTGTAGACATCAAGACCAAGGAAAACGAATGAATCAACCCCATTTTTCACAAGAGCCTGCTCGATGATCAATCATCTCGCCGTCTCGTTGACGTTCGATCAATGGGAGAATAGCGCTCACAAGATTCGTATGTTTGTTTTGCAGGTGGAAAAAGAGAACATTTTTCCACGCAGAAGCGCAAGCTGTCAGACCCAAAGCGTGTCGATGACAGTACGTGTGAAGAACAGGGGGACGGTACAGTGCATACCGAAAGTACTTCTTTCCAGCCTGGGTTTTCTTGTCGATGGCGGTTGGCATTGAGGGACGAGAAAATTTGACTGATTTCGTGATGTATCTGTCCCATGCACCGGTGTTAGTATCGTAGGAGGGTTTCAAATCTGGGAGGTTATCAGATTGCTGTCAACAGGGGGGGCTTGGTTGATTTGATAACTCGCGAGATTGGGAAAATAGGTAACGTCAATACTCGAGGAGCTTGACGTGCTTGAATATCGAATGAGGTTGTTGTAAAAATATAGGCAGCACATCATGATTGCATCATCATGACCCCTAGGCCTGAACCGGTCACTCAGAAATTAGTCTGCACCGTATTTATTTACCCAAGGAAAACCCCACCGCCGCCGATGACACCCACCCTTGAGTAGCTGAACACGCCGCATAGAGACTAGCTCAATTACCCCGGGCAATGCTCGTCATAATGAGGCCCAGCCCCTGCCCGACCAAAGCTCATGTATTACATCACCATTACCTGCAGTGTGAGACGGTATGTAATGCATGTGATGAGTAACACTGGTCCACCAGTGTGTTCGATGTTGCGAGTGCATTTGAGGACGTCATGATGGAGTTCGCGTAGTGTACGGAGGACAGAAACTCCTCTATCAAATTTAATAAATAATAAATAAATAAATAACTGACGACTACTTATCAGTTTTCTTCACTGTGCTCCAGCCCCTCGCTCCCATTCTCCTCCAACCCACAAAAAAAACATTGACAGCCATCGAAAACCCCAAGGTTATCAATATTCAGTACGACTCTATACGCGACTCAACGAATGATAAACCCTCTTGCAAAGCGAATCTGTATTACGTTGAAACGAGTTCGGTTATATGAGCCCGCTGAGCAGGAGGTTGACTTAAGAAAGATGACTTCGGCCATCGTGGCCGATGGTAGCTCCCTGGCTATGGCATCTTCTACGACGAACACTTCGATGACGGCAGTGAACGGGACAGGAACTCGCCGTCTTCTTGCTCGACCAAGTTAGCGTACGTAGAAGCAAAGCAAATTGACACTGAGTCGTAATCGTCATGCCGAGTCAACGAAGAAACTTCTTCTGTATCCGAGCATTCTATCGTACATACCTGTACCGCTGCCGTTCTCGTGTGCTTGTCCAAATGATAGTGGCGTTTGAAGGCGCTGGTAATTCACAACATAGGCACACTATGACATGTGAATATTGATGTTGCGCGTCGATACTGTGGCAAAAAATCAATAGTCCTCGAGTGCTATCAGCACTTGCAATAATATTCGAGACATCTCACTGCCGTGATGAGTTCGCGCTGCAGCTTCTTGAATGGTGCCGGTGAAGCTTTACATCATGGCCGCCGTGTGGGAATTAAATCTTTGTGCGCATCCGTAGCTGTCCAACGTCCGGTGTGCGAGTCGCCACTGCACGTCGCTTATGCTTGAGAAGCTGCAGTTTATCGTGACCATGAATCGAGAATCGAAGGATGGCGAGCTGAAATTCAATAAAATAACACCACACGCCAAAAACACTCGTAGTACCGCCACCCACCATGTCGCCTTGCCAGGACCAGATTCGTTGGCCAACATCCCACTGGCAGCGACCACGCGTCGCAGGGCGCAGGCCACGTCGATGAGTCCCCTGCTTGATGCCAAGTGGTTGGCTGTTGACGACGTTGACAATTGAAATGCGGACCTGAGAGCCGAAATAGAATGCATGTGTCTATCAACGGAAGCCGAGGAACCATATAGTAAGTACTTACTTAAGATTTAAGCACACGAGTTATACTTACGTGCGGGTAAGTATCTGGACCAGCCGTAAGTGTAGGCGGAGGCGAGGAACGGGCGTGCCCGCTCTTGGTTCTCACAATTCCTGCAGGTTGCGGCGTTTGACGACTAGTGCTACCTTACCATCCCATTTCGTGTTGAGGCCCATCAACCACTCTCCCCCCACCGGTGGATTGCCAATTAGTGCAATGGCGGCAGAACGATCTAGTTCTTCTAGCGGCGAAAAGGTGCACTTGGACAACTCCATAAACAACTCTGTTTGGCATGAGTCGGCCTTTTTCGATTCGCAACGTGAAGATCGCATGGTCAGTCCACGCGAGACCGATGACGACCAAACAGTCCAGTACGTTGACCGCGATGGAGCGCGACATCCGACAGTCGCCCAGTACATGCAGTCCTCGCAAACACCCAGCACGTCCACCTTTGAAACGCCCCTTCTCCCTCCAGATTCACCTCAGTTCAGACAGACGCCCACACACTCCTTATCCTACAACGCTGGCACCCTGAACTACATATCCTCTCCCTTAAACCCCAATCCCTCCATTTCCCCCCCAGGTTCTCCTCCGACCAATTTGCGGTTTCGGTCGCAGTCGCGCCAAAGCATGCAATTCAACCGCATTGCTTCGGAAGACTCCCAGGTCCTGGCTGCATCCAACATAACCTCGCTTCCTGTTGGTCAGCGCGGTTCAATGATACTATATCGTCTAGCTGCAGAAGACGACCGCGGTGCATTGATACGACCGAGGCCACGCCCTAACCGTGATTCGGTCCTTAGCACCTCAGGAGATTCCATTTTCTCACTTTCATACGACAGCAAGTATCCTTCTGGTACTTGGCATGCACGTGGCGCTCTCGTACCCTATGTCTATGACCCAGCCCTTGATGAGCCAGAAGAGGATGACCCCCTTGATGATCCTAATGACGACACCTTCCACAGCAGTAGCTTCCCTTTCAGAGGCGTGCTCAATGTTGGAGTGCTCCTCCTCCTCATTTTGGCCCTCCTCAGTCTCTTCATCATCTACCCTGTTGTCAGCTATTATCACGATCGCGCACAGAAAGATGTGATAGCGGGAAATGTGCTCGTCAATGGAACTGGCCAGGTTCCGTTTTTGTGCGTCCCATCACTTTTCTACTCCTTGGCTGTTCTATTTTCTTTCGTGTGATATTGATCACCTGACTGACGATTGTGCCTGTCCAGATTTCAAATGGCACAACTCATTGATCCTGATACGCCCAGTAGTGCTGCGACGCGGACGGGCTTTGACGGCCTCCCCTACGAGCTAGTCTTCTCGGACGAGTTCAACACACCCAATCGCACATTCTGGCCAGGGGACGATCCTTTTTGGGAAGCCGTAAACATCTGGTACTGGAGTACCGACGATCAAGAGTGGTATGACCCCGCACAGATAACGACAAGAGATGGGTACTTGAGCATCGTCATGGACCAGATCCCGGAGAACGACTTGCCTTACCGGAGCGGTATGCTCCAGAGCTGGAACAAGTTTTGCTTCACGGGCGGCTACATAGAAGTGTCAATCAGTTTGCCGGGCCCGAATCAGGAAACACAGGGTTATGTGAGTGGCTGTGGCGCTGAGCAGGCCTATTAAAGGGAGTAGTTCGCGATGCGTGGTACTAATCAATGGATTGGTTTAGTGGCCGGGTGCATGGACAATGGGTAATCTTGCACGTCCAGGATACGGAGCGACTACAGACGGCATATGGCCTTATTCGTGAGTTCAATTGTTTGAACAGCGAATCAGGTATTTACTCTGCTTCAGCTATGACTCCTGTGATGTTGGCACTTTCCCGAACCAGACGGAGCCGGATGGTTCTGGACCAGCTGCTGCTCTTCAGTCAAACGCCTCGAAGTCCAAGTACAATTATGAGCTATCATGGCTGTCGGGACAGCGCCTCTCGTAAGTCATACCCGACTTCTTCACAGATGTTTTTATAAATTTCCTCCTTACTGGCGCATATGCTTACTGTTCATGTTCACCATTGGACGCACACATCACTGACACTCTAACCAGGTCATGCACCTGCGCAGGAGAAGACCATCCCGGGCCATCCGTGAATGTCGGCCGTGGTGCCCCTGAAATCGATATTCTCGAGGTCGAGCATAACAAGCTGGGCGCAGGGCAGGTCGTCTCGCAGTCCGGCCAGTTTGCACCCTTCGCGCACGACTACATCTACCTCAATGACACCCAGGATGAGTGGTATGTCAACACGCCTGATATCACAAATGCGAATAGTTATCGAGGGAGTGCTGTGTGAGTGCCAGTTTCATTGTGATTTGTGATTTCGACAATTTTCACATGGCTATTGTTTCTTTGGGGACTAACACCTCTCTTTTGCCACCAGCCAACAAGCAGTATCTGCTTTAACACTTCTTCCCGATAATATTTTCCAAGAATCTGGCGCGCAGTTCACGACACTCGGTAAACAATTTCGAGATCCCCACCTCTTGGTTGTCTGACGTTATGCATAGGCTTCGAGTATTGGTCGGATCCCTCAAATCCCTCAGATGGGTATATCACATGGCAGACCGCCGGCGTCGAGTCCGCGCGTGTTGGTGCTGCAGCACTTGGGCCCGATCCTTTGCCAGCTGGCACAGGCGTATCGCAGCGACTGATCTCTGTAGAGCCAATGGTGTGTCCTCATCTCTTCCCGTCATATTCCGCCTGACGCATCCAATCTACTAGTCCATCATCCTCAACTTGGGCATATCACGTGTGTTTAATTTCTCCCCTCGCAGAAATACCCATTGATGTCGTCCTTTCCAGCGGATTGGCAAACGATTGATCTAAGCACGATGATCTTCCCTGCTGAGATGCTCGTCGACTACGTTCGTGTGTACCAGCGGAAAGGGCAGAAGAATATTGGGTGCAGCCCCCCAAACTACCCCACGGAAGACTACATCAACCGGCATATGGATTCGTACATGAGTTCGTCAAACTTGCCTACTTTCTGAAGATGATACTGATAGATTCTGCCGCCAGATCCCAATCTCACGCTGTGGAATTATCCAAAACCAAAAAACGGCTTGGTGCGTTAACTAACCTAGCGTTTTGACTGGCCTGGCGGCTTATGTTCCTGCTTTATAGTATTCCGGCGGGTGCTAGCTCGTGCTGTTTCTAGATCCATCCCCCTGATCCAGCACGACTTATACTAACCTAACCTTATCTGCTCGTGCAACTATTATACCAGCCAGGGACTATTTCATGGTGTCATCTATCTTATACATTCATCCATTACTTACCACACACTCACTCACGCAATTAAGCACTCGCTTGCATAGAACTTTGGAAATGTGGAGCGTTGCACGTCGTCATACATACATCTACATTTTTATAGGACGGTTGTTGTCACTGAGCATGGACAACTACAGGTGACCATCCTCACTAGGTTTGGTCATGCACTTGCAGTAGCGGAGGAATCTCGTATCATCATCCTAGCGTGGTTCGGAAGTGTCCCTCAGATGCGAATGAACGGAAACAAGTACCGCGCTTGGCCGCGCTGCTCGGGGGTGTGGCGTGCGTGCCGGGGCTGGTCTTCCCTAGCAGAGTCGTACGAAACAAGGTACTAGTTGGATGGTGTTGACAGGATTTGTAAATACATGCTCGCGTAACTTGTCGGCCCTTAATATCTTTGCTGCTCGTGTCCTTTAAATTGACCGCTGACCGCTCATTTCAAAGTAGTTCAGTGTCTCTCAAAAGTCATTTGCATGTATAGACAGCTGGAATTCGGAACGCCGGGGACATCTTAGTTTGACTAGATTAGTGGGGACTCTGACGGAGAGCTAATGACCGTAATCTGATATGCAGAGCACGAGATGTTTTTGATTGACCTGATCGATACTGATACGGGTGGTGAAGCATGCCGGTATACCCGATTCTCTAATGATTCTGAACAACAAGATCCTCAGGACCCTCACTTCACGACAAGCGATTGGATTGAACCACAGGCACGTGGAAAAGAAGCGGTCGCGTAATGGCACAAACTGCCCAGGGCCTGAAAATAAGAACGATGGCACCGGAAGAAGTGACTGAGCGCTCAAAGGCATCACATGGACCGAAGATAAGATCAGTGCCTTGGAGTTAGTGCCAAGACGCGTGCGTGGTGGTGGTGGGATGCTTTGATTATGGGCGTGGAAGTTGATTCGATGGAATGAAGACAACGGCATGGGAATGACCGTACTGTTCGCTGCAGCGCTGATGGCTCAGCTGGGGAGTGTACGGTGGTAGAATGCAATGATTGAATATTGAATACTCAGCTGCACGTTGTTTAGACGATAAAGAGCATGCGGATCATAAAATGTAAAAACACATGTTTCGGAAATAGACTTCAACAGAGAATGTAAACATCAGTCAAATTGAGCTTTAATACTTACGTAATGACCTCTTTGTAGCAGGTGACAGGAACTGGGAATGGTTTGCACATGTGGCACACTAGTGCTGGCGATAACCTACCTCATAAAAAGCAACAGCATGGCCCAGGCCATACGTCTCGGCTCCGACATTTTCCTGTCACCCTCTCATACCAGCAACACCTGCTAATCGTCCAGGATGGCAGATGATGATCTCGTCGTGGGTTATGCGGAGGCCACTCAGCACAGCGACCCTGTTTATAGCTCGGAGAAAAAGCTCTCTGAGAGCATAGTTGGTGATTCTTTGGACAACGACTTCGACAGCATCCACGATGGCTTGGAGTTCCCCACTGGGGAGGAAATGCTTACTCTCAGACGTGTATCTGACTCAATTCCATGGAACGCATATCGTGAGTTTGTCTCTCGCGCAAATGTAGCCCGCTGAAGCCGACATTTGTTTCGCAGTGATTGCTCTCGTGGAACTGGCAGAGCGATTCTCTGTGAGTTCATCTTATCGTCAGTCAACCCGTGAGCGCTCACTTAACATGCTTCTCAGTACTATGGTATGTTGCACACATTGATCGCTATTACATCACGCCAATTTTGAATCCGTCGCTTTCAAAGGCTCTAGTGTTGTTTTCGTGAGTAAAACTTTCATTATTCACCGATGAATTATTTATACGAATGTATATCTCCTGTAGACCAACTACATTCAGCAACCCCTTCCTCCTGGCTCCCGTACGGGCGCAGGTGGTGCGAATGGCCAATCAGGTGCCCTTGGCGCTGGTCAGCAAATGTCCACGGGCCTGACTACGTTCTATCAATTCTGGTTCGTCCATCTGCCCATGACATGTTGTCACTCCCTCGATCGCAGTTTCATTTAGGGCTTACATCTGTCCAATTGCTGGTGCCTATATTGCTGATACGTACTGGGGTCGTTACAAGACAATCTGCTGGAGTGTCGTCATTGCTATGGTGGGCCATGTCGTAATGATTATCTCTTCAATCCCTGGCATAATCGGCACTCGTGCATCACTCGGCGTGTTCATCTTATCCATGATTATTACTAGCACTGGCACTGGTGGCTTCAAGTCCAATGTCTCCCCATTAGTTGCAGAGCAATATCGGATAACAAAATGTTACATTACTACGACTAGTTCGGGCGAGCGCGTCATTGTTGACCCGGCCATGACCACTACGAGAATCTATATGGTGCGCCGGGTACAACCCACATTTCATGCTGCCACTAACACTCCCGCAGTATTTCTACCTTTTTATCAACATTGGTGCTCTCATTGGTCAGATCGGAATGGTTTATGCCGAGAAGGTATGTTCCTAACACTGACCCTGAATCTTCTGATGCGGTACTCTAGTATGTTGGCTTCTGGCTGGCCTTCACATTACCCACTGTCGTTTTCTGTATCTCCCCTCTCGTCCTTTGGTATGGTCGTACTCATTATCGAACATCTCCACCTCAAGGCTCCGTTCTTCCGGCTTCGCTCCGCATTTGGCGGTATGCCCAACGCGGACGATGGTCGTGGAATCCATACACAACAATCAAAAATCTCACCTCCAATGACTTCTGGGAAAGTGCCAAGCCCTCCAAGCAGGTTGGCGAGAAGCCCAAATGGATGACCTTTGACGACCAGTGGGTTGACGAGGTCCGTCGTGGTTTCAAAGCTTGCGGCGTGTTTGCCTGGTTCCCGCTTTACTGTGAGTTTTTCCTACTCGACCCTCTTCATCGTTTCCTTTGTAGCTCATTTTGCGCCGTACAGGGCTTTGCTACAATCAACTCAACAATAATCTGATCTCACAAGCTGCAACGATGACCACTAACGGCCTACCTAACGACGTTCTGTCCAACCTCGATCCCCTCGCTCTCATTATTTTCATCCCAATATGTGATTTGTTTGTAAGCATCGTCAAGGAACATAATTTCCCTGGTCTCATTATGGCAATCACAGATCTACCCAGCACTCGCACGTGCCGGTTTCCAGTTCACTGCTCTGAAGAAAATTGCTTGGGGCTTCGGCACGGCAGCTGCATCAATGATCTGGGCCGCCGTTGTGCAGTACTACATTTACAAGACAAGCCCTTGTGGGCACTCCGCTGGAACCTGCGAGGACGCAGCCGGGAACCCACTTGTTTCCCCCCTGAACGTATGGATTCAGAGTGGCTCGTGAGTTCCTTTCCCAAGTTTGCACCCTATGAAGAGATGTTTATGGTGCATACAGATATGTGCTCATCGCCTTCTCTGAAATTTTTGCATCGATCACGGGTCTCGAGTATGCATTCACCAAAGCACCGAGGAACATGCGTAGTTTGGTCATGTCTGTGTTCTTGTTCATGAGTGCAGCCTCGGCTGCCATTGGCGAGGCTTTCGTCTGTACGTCCTCGTCGTTTTGTCGTCAACTGTGAACGCACGCTCACATCGTTTAATTGCAATAGCACTCTCGCTGGATCCGCTGCTTGTATGGAACTACGCCATCAGCGCCATCCTTGCGGGTGTTGGTGGCTTGCTGTTTTGGATCGTCGTTCGTAAGCTCGACAAGGAAGAGGATAATCTCAATAATCTTGCAGATGGGCACTTTGGGAAGGACAAGTGATGAGTTGATACCTGTGAAGATGTTAATATACAATACACCTAGGTGTATTTTGTTTCTGTTTACTTTCACGTTTTATGATAATTGAATGATATCCTGGTTTCGCTTCTGTGACTGGCCTCTGCCTCTCAATTAAGCGTATGAATTTAGAATCTGCAACCCTCTACGGCGAGGCATCATACCGGTAGGATAATAGTTCAACTACTTATTGGAAGTAACGTTTTGCCAAAAAAAAAACAGTAACGACAGTATACCGACTGTACCAGTAGTTCATGGTTTACTTTTCGCCATCGGAGTTGCTCCTCAGCAACCATAGTGGGTAGCGTCGGGGCTGGAGACTGAGCTCTCATCATTCCCAGATACAATCAACGCGCTGCGAGACCCATTCAGTGATAAAGTGGGCGCGCTTTAGCTGGTCGCTTCTTGATCAACTCGCGGCTTTCGCAGGGGTAAAGTGCAAAATATGAAGGCAGGTAAGGCCCATATCCATAGCATGAGCTCTAGCCCTACCACAGCCTGGAGCCACACCACGCTAGGTGTTAACACTGCGTGTAATATCGCTTTCCGGGAACACGTGTCAGTGATTAGGTATGAAAAGATGGATCTATGTAGCACTTACAGGCCATGAGGAAAATGATCGACAGGAACAGAGAGACTGACAGTCAAGCCATGAGAAGAATGAGATACAGATGAAGACACGCCGCTGACAGAACCTACACCATATCAGAGTCTGAGCCAGTAGTACATATTAGCAGATGGGGACTTGCCTCCCTCGACCATGTCCTGTCGCAGGATTGCTATGTTATTATCAGAGCGGTGCCGGTGAGAATGCCACTGAGTGCATGAGCAAATGAGACAAGCGCAATGACATATGAAGGTGTGGTGGTATAATTTAGGACTGATTGCATGGGCGGTGGTGTCGTTAAAAACACGGCAGTCGTGGCCAAAAGTAATCCACACTGAATATGAATGACGGTCTAGATGAAGGAGCACGAGCAGTAGAATATGAGTTGGACCTACCGTTTCCAAAATTATTGTTGTTGATTTACCCTACTAGCTAGTTCATGTGCTTGTCCCATTCTTGGTCGTTGTACTTGGATTTCTAGTGGTGGTCCAAGGACGGTCGGTGAACCGAGATCAGACAAAGAGCCTGAAATAATAACTGAGGGAGAGGACCAAGGATAGGACGACGAGATTCTGGGACCTTCCAGTGAGAAGGGAGCGGCATGGTGCTCTCATCGTCTGGCATCGTGGAGGTCGCGGCAGTACTACGGGCAAGACGAAATGCGACTAGTGCGCAAATGGAAGGGATTTGTTTAGGATTATGTGTAGTTCGGCTCACCATTGCGACAGTACTGTATACGTAAACGTCAAGCTTCGAGTTTTGAAATATACGAACACAGTCAACTCTTGCTTACCCTCAGTACTAGTAATCCTGTTGTCGAGTCAAATATTTTCTGACCTTATTTGGCAAGTTCGTTCGCACCATTTATTTGTGCAACGCGCCACGATCATGTCTGGCAGTGCTCCTCACGCTTCTCTTCGTTTTTGGCCCGTCGATTCAAACGCGTAACTTAGCCGTTCTGACTTGAAGCTTGAAGCTTTGACAACGTGTATTTGGCGTGCAACGCACATGAGGTGGGGATAAACAAGCGCCAGCCTGCAGCCACCGGGTTGTCCTGGTGGCGGTGGCGCAGTGGAACAGTTTAGGTAAGAAATCAAGACGAGACAAAATGGAAGAGAATATTTGATCAGGCACAGTGCTCACTGCCATCGATATCGAGGCATCGTGCATGGCGGCCTGGCTGGATTCGAATCCAACGTTCAACCGTCACGCTGACGACTGGCATCCCGAACAGTTCGCACCCGAACTTTAGAGCCTGTAAGTCATGCCAATGACGATGTGGCGATTCCTGATCACATTCGTGCTTTCAGGCCCCGAATCTCATTATATATTTTTGGAAAGTAATGATCCATGATAATCAACTGATCAGAAGGCATGCAGAAGTACATCTTCTACAGCTGGTTTTCATATTGAACCAGGTTTCACTACTTATTCACCGCCTCTACCTGTGGGCTCCACACATTTGGCCATCCGAGAGCCAGAACGTCCGAGTCTCTGACACAACCTCTATTGATCTGTTTGCGTTACAATGCGCTGCGCTAGCGACTCGCTGGGCGTTGAGTCAAATAAAAACTTCGGTGAGCAACCGGCCAGAGTTGAATCTATAGCACGCCATAAGGATACTTATATCGAATACGACCAACACCATCTTCTAGACACGTATCCGAGAAGAACGGACATCCGCTGAGGAATTTTATATGTATGTAACCGGCGATTGAAATTGGTATTGGTCAGTTGGCACCTCCTTTGCTCACGCTCCCCTGCAGCACGCATCGCATGATGGAATGATGTCTTGCCAACAGCAATGGTTGTCCCTATTTCATGAGTCACACTTCATTTCGGTTTTGGGGGGAATCGAACCGTTTTCGTAGAGAGAAGCTGGTAGGTTTCGTGTCAGAAGTTTATTTCTTCTGAGCTGAAAGGAGCACAAGGATTCTTGGGGCCAGCATAAAAACCTGGAATGCATGATAGCAGATCGCAATCGAAATTTTGGATCCTGTCTATTTGCACCGTGACAACTATGGTTGTTGCGGATTTTTTACGCCTCACACTATCGTCTCTACTTCTTGGCATTATGACCCGCGGAACAGTTGCATTCAACATGTTATCCAACGAGAATGTGAGGCTGCGTGTATTTTCCTTGATCCCAACCACTGATCCTTTTCCCATTAGCTGGCCGTGTAAGTGTCATATGTTATCTACGAGGTCAGCAGCAAACTTTCGGGTGTAACAGCTACTGGGGTCAGAATTCATACGGAGCTATTAACCCCGATAATACTGCTCACTGGCAGCAGACACTTTCGTACTACTGCAGGGTTAATTTCCCTTTATTTAAAGTTCCGAGTCGCCGCTTGATGCTGATTCTCTCAGGACAATGTCATCGATACCTTTCCAATAGCCTTCCTTGTCGATAGCTACGCGGAAGGTAATCTCCCGTCGATCGACTTAGCGAATGTGGGTGATTCGTGACCTTCATTCCGGATTGTGCTGACTCTAGGTTCATGAGCAGATCTGCAACTCCGGCAATGCCAACTATTTCCCAGGCACCGGCTTGCTGAATTGCTCTTTTCTTACCTCGGACATCGAAATGTGCCAGTCAGCCGGAAAGGCACTCACCATCTCACTTGGTGGCGTATCAGGAAATATCCACTTTCAGAACGACGCTCAGGCCGCTGCCTACGCTAAGACTATATGGAATCTTTTTCTGGGTGGAACAAGCAAGACGCGTCCCTTTGGATCTGCAATTCTTGATGGGTCAGTTAGTTTTTTTTGGATCTTCAGTCTTGTCCTGAACATAGGGAAGAATCGACATGGACATCGAGGGTGGTTCGCAGACAGGCTATGTTTCCTTTTTGACTGCGCTTCGGAAACTTATGAATCGGGGCAAGAAGAAGTGAAGTCCATTTCTCATCTGATGTGGGCATTAGTTTATATATCGCTTGCGCAGGTATTATATTACTGCTGGTAAGCCGAAACGCTTTTAGTTGACACTCGTTTTGTTTTGATAACCGACATTTTCTACAGCGCCTCAGTGTCCTTACCCAGACGCTTACATCGGAAATACACTCAACGCAGTGGGATTTGACGCAGTATATGTCCAATTTTGTCCGTCTTTGTCTTCATGGCCCCGCTGTTTTTATGGTTAACAATCATGCAGACAATAATTATTGCGGTCTGCAGCATTACAACAATCGCAATGTAAGTTACGATGGCTTCTGTCCTGTACCGTATTCCTCAATATGATCGTTGAACACAGGACTGGAACTTTGCCACCTGGTATGTACCGACGTGGGCAGTTCGCATCTTACTTCCTAACCCCTATTAGGGACGAATGGGCAAAAAGTATCTCACCCAATCGTGACGTCAAGGTTTATATTGGCGCGCCCGCGTCATCCGCTGCGGGGTCTGGTTATGTCAACTCCAAGCGAATTAAAACAATAATTCAGCAGACTCAGTCTAATTACTCTTCCTTTGGAGGGGTTATGTTATGGGATGTATCAGACGCGTACGGTGCGTTGAACCTACCCTTCTCCATAGCCTTCCATAATTCTACTGCCTCAGCCAATCATCGCTATGACAAGGCAGTCAAACAAGCTCTGAAATCTCACCCATGACAAGAACTAACAGTTATCTTTACTCAACCGCGTACCTTAGTGGTTTCCTCCCATCGCCAGGTACCGCGCCTTATTAGAAATTGTTTGTTCTAGTGTGTCAATATAGTCAATCTCACTTCTGACTCAGTGTGCCTGACTGCTATAAAGTGTCGATTTCTATTGTTATAAGTAGCTTCAACGTCAGTAGATATGCTCATACTGCCTTGTATACTGTCAGGATCCGTCAAAAAATTGACGATATGCAATACTAGTACTGTATCACATACATCGCCAAAGGTGCGACAGCAGATCCTCAATAGCATCGATGAAGAATACGTTGATCGTATTTGTTTTCGTGGTATCCATAGTTTTCGTAGATAGGCGATGTCAAATTTGAGGATCACTAAACATATGATACGATATGACACAATACTTAGTTATATTACATGCATCCAACCCCAAGCCGCTACCACGAATAAAGTACAGCTGCGCGCGTGATTGATGCTGCAGCGCTGAATCATTGTTGCCTCCGTCGGAATCGAAACCGATATCTTCACCATTGGCTTGGAAGTTGGAAGTTTGCAATGACGGTCTCACGATCTTCAGGATCTGCGATTATTACCACCTTCCTCCTTGGTAGGGTCCAAAATCTCGCTGAGGCGATCTTCAAAAAAGATGTTCATCTGTTTTGTTGTCTTGAAGCTCGGAAGAAAACTGGTCAGGTGGGAGCCTTGTCATAGGCGAGCAAGAATCCGAATCGAATGAGTTCCATAACTCAGAAGGGAACCACCTCTACAGATGTTTTTACCTAATTCACGTCTACACCTGTCGTGACTAGCCGCATTATAAAATGATGGCAGGGACTGCGGAGGGGTAACACAGTATAAAGCCGTTGAATCCCGCATGACGCAAGATAAGGGGCTGATCAGCAAAACTGAGGGGGCGAGACTTTCACTAATTCATTGTTCATATGCGACCTGATCGCCCTCAGTGGACGTCGGGATTGAACGGACAGTAACCATGCCGAACAT
>QFEN01004165.1:50492-61146 GCA_003316125.1 Auricularia polytricha
CGCTCTGAACCACGCTCCAAATGGCACGATCACGCTGACCCCTCAGAAGTACCTGGTGGTTTGTTGATTGTATCCGTGCGCAAACTAGACCTCCCAGATATACATCGATTCCATCAAGTACTGAGTGCTCAGCTCAAGTGTGAAGTCCAAGAAGATTGTTTTGATACTAACTTTGAGTTGCCTCTGCTTCTATTATAGGTCCTATCGGAGTGTTCCGCGGATCTTCTGATACGCATCGGAAGTATTTCGTGGGCATAGCATGTGCTTCAATGGTTCGGCTTGTAGTGACTTCGGGTGTACCAACATGGAAGCCACTAGGCTTGATATACACTCTGGCGGCCACTTGGCGGTCCTAATCTAAGTCACGACGTGACGGAGAGGGCCTTGTGGATTTCCTCAGGTCCGTCGCCCTTGCCTCATGTATCCTTAGGGGAACTTGCTGGAAAAGAGATCTCTTAACTAAGTACTGTGGAAGCCACTCCTCCAGTGCCATAGCCACATGCGCGCCAAGTGCGTGATGGTATATTCTTGGATGGCACAGAGGTAACGAACATTTAGCAGATGGCCCCTGTTGGGCACTCACTTGACTCCAACGAGGCTCCAGTCGTTCATGATCTTGGTCGTGTCACATGGATAGTGTACAAGAACTCCATATTCATCCAATTGACATGCGACTCGACTCCTACACGAGCAAGACTCAGCTGCCCCGAATGGTTCAGCTGAGTTGTTCATCGCCGATACAGCAGGCACAGTCGTTGCAGTCATACTACCATGAAGCATGACCCTTCCGTATCAGGTTCGTTGAGACTTCTATCTGCCATCTCATCCGCATTTTGTGCTGCATAAAGAGGAGGCGGTACTGTGAAATAATATATTGTCGGCCATTGACACCCATCTTGTCACTGTTCTACTGCACCAACGATCGTTCCGATGTTTTCCAAATCAGGCTTGACATGCGTGCTGCTTCTCCGTCTCGTCACCTGCGCTATTGCGGTGTTCGACATGTCATCGAACCAGAATGTCAGTCAGCCTTCCTCTTGCTTGGCATGTGATTGACAACTTTTACTAGCTGGCTGTGTGAGTGGATCACGAACATAAGGCGCATATATCCGTTACCGACGACCTATGGTTGCAGGTACTGGGGTCAGAACTCGTATGGAGCTGTGAATTCTGCCGATACTGCACATTGGCAGCAGACGATCTCTTACTATTGCAATGTTGGCCTATTCCCATATTATATTGGAAAAATTTACATCAACTTTTAATCGCAGGACAACGTGATCAATACCTTTCCGATTGCCTTTCTAGACGAGTTCTACTCGACTGGCAATCTCCCGTCCATCAACCTTGCAAACGTAAGTTCTCGTTTCTGATTGCCCGTGACTGTGTCTAACCCGGCTGCAGACTTGCAACACTTCCGATGACCCTGTTTTCGCAGGGACGAACCTCCCCAATTGCTCATTCCTTGCATCAAGTATTGAGACTTGTCAAGCTGCAGGAAAAATCGTCACGATTTCGCTGGGAGGAGCGACAGGTTCTAATGGCTTTACAAGTGACAGCGAAGCAGCAGCATATGCCCAAACTATCTGGGATCTTTTCTTGGGTGGTTCAAGTAGCACGCGTCCTTTCGGGTCCGCTGTTTTGGACGGGTAATAATGCAACATTCCCCCAAGCAACGCGCGATCTAACTTTGAATCCAGCATTGATATGGACATCGAAGGTGGTTCTCAGACCGGATTTGTATCCTTCTTGAGTGCCCTTCGTACCTTGATGAATGGTGGTAGTAAGCCGTACGTCGTTCCTCAGACCTTACGTTTTCTTTCTAACAACCCCTACAGGTACTACATCACTGCGGGTTTGATTTTCTGATGCTTCGCACGCCGAGTGTTGCTAATATTGATCTGTCAGCGCCTCAATGTCCTTACCCCGATGGCTACATTGGTACTACTTTGAACCAGTTTGGATTTGACGCTGTTTATGTCCAGTTTTGTGAGTTATATTTTTCAGCCAAGTTTCTGCTTCTCACACGCTTCTAGATAACAACTATTGCGGTTTGACGAATTACAACAACCCGAATGTAAGCATCCGATAGGTCGATTGATCATTAGCTGCTAATAATGCGAACCGTAGGCCTGGGACTTTGGCACATGGTATATGATCTCTTTTGACTGGCCCAAGTTTTTTTGGCCTGACCAAAGTACAGGGACAACTGGGCGAAGACGGTATCCCCCAATCCGAATGTCAAGGTTTACATTGGTGCCCCAGCATCATCTAGTGCAGCTGGATCCGGATATGTCAGTCCATCGACATTTACCGCAATAATCCAGCAAACAATGGCCCAATATTCATCTTTCGGAGGCGTCATGCTATGGGATGCGTCTCAGGCGTACGGTAAAGCGGTTATGTACTGCCTCTATGCACGTGTGACTTATTTTGCGCTTCAGCAAATAGCAGATACGATATCTCTGTAAAGAATGCACTGACAGGCGGTACAACTGCCCCTCCACCAACAACTACGACTATAACCACAACGACTACGACTACGAAGACTACTACCGCAACGAGCACGACGAGCACCGGCAAAACGAGCACGACTAGCACCAGCACAACATCAAGTCCTTCTCCCACAACAACGTCGGGGACTGTATCCTGCGCCGGTGTGGCAGCTTGGCAAACCGGTGTTGCTGTGAGTCCAAGTACTTATTGCACAATTCCTCGAGTCTAATCGCCCTACTTAGTATGTTGGAGGCAACGAAGTCACATATAGGTGCGTGTGCGAGGTGATTTGTGCTTATGGACTAGAATATTGACGTATCGTGTTATAATAGTGGGGACCTCTGGACTGCGAAGTGGTGGTCGGAGAATGATGTTCCGGGCGGTAAGTGAAAGCTTCTGGTGTGACGCTGCTAGTTTCTCTGAAACCAGTTGGGATTATCTTTAGGTTCTGCCGGTGACTGGACGTACGATGGTGTATGCGCATGACCTTTCTGCTTCCGCATTTTTTTTTAGATCTTGAGATTTTGTTTGGCCGTCGTTAGACTAGCCTAATATTTTTCTACCTATGTACAACAAATATCCATGCTATGACCTGTTTTACAATGTACCAAATGAATTTCAACATTGACGTAGTTTCCCGTTATCTGTTGCTGCTCTGGACGCGCTGATGCTCGTATACATTACTTCGTCCCTTACGTGGTGTAGCCTAGGTTGCGACGGGCTGGATGTGATTATTCTTCACCTGTCCCATCCTGTGCACCCAATATAGAAATTCGAAACGTTGAGATGGTGTTCATCACAATAAGCGCTAAGCTGCTGTACATGATGTAGGCTGCGTGCTGAACACGCATTGCCCTCGTCTCGTTGCTGATCACGACGTGCAGCATGCTTGTGCCCCAATTGATGTAGTCACATTTTTCCGAAGACGTCTCTTCACTACTCGATTGATACTAGTCTGTATGAGTTCATGGAATGCGGAAGCCCGAACAGATTCTATGCCTGGCCCAAGCCTGGCCAAATAATTGAAATAAAGTAGCTTGGGTATGAAGCGCGAGGGTTACATCTGGGCCAATATCGACAGTGGGTTCTAGTCTCTCTGCTCCAGTGCGGTCGTCGCTCCAGAAGTTTGGAAGTTGAAGCCCCAGTCTACGGACCCTTCAGGGACAGCAGCACGTATCTACTGCAGCGCGTCGGCCCGACAGATTTGCCACAGCCTGAATTGTGATGGCAGGAAGCTTCAAGTTGTCAAACGCCAATACCCCCCGTTTTATGTGAAAGTATTGGTGACAGACTTTACGAAAGTCAAACTTGGTAGCTTCAGTGAGAAAATGGATAAAGGGTTCCGACGTACCTGAGGGTACTCAGTAGAGCATCGTAGGGTTGCAACATTTACACGTCATCACTGACGGTACCGTTATCTAGTGCTTTGTTGTGTTTATGTAAGCTCAGTTTAGATTGAAAGGTAACTGAAAAAGGAAAGCTTTCTTGGTTTCCCAGCGTACGGTTGCTGTCCTGTCTCATTACCCCTGCGGACTCATACTGCGTGCTGAACACGCCTTCGCCCTTCATCTCATTTCTGACCGTGCTTTCATTCTTACTAGACTTGTAACCCTAATGTCGTTTCTTCTCTAATTTCTTTCTTCTACTACCCGTTTCATACTAGTCCAATACCATAACCATCCCTTACCATGTCCAATGACATACAGAAGGCCGACCAGATAGCTCACAGATTCTACACAAAGCTTTGTCTCGTCGTCTCAAATGCTAGGGCCACTTCTGAGCTAAAGTCTCAATCAAAGGTCGACAAATGGGTATGTAACTCCTTCAGGTTTTCAACAATGAGCTAACCTCTTTCCAGTTTAACCTTGAAACACCAGACTCTGACCTCTTCAGGGACCATCTGCGTACATACAAAGCAGTATCTACTGCACCTGCGCCACCCCAGTTTGAACTCCAGGTCCTGCTTTCTGTCCCAGACCTCGTCTCTAATCAAGTCTTGGTCCACCTTGCACATGATTCTTCTCGCTCGCGCGTTGACCCCACTCCAAAGCACATCGTTCTCGAGAATTGGTTGCTCAATTTTACTCCTACCTTCTCAGAAGCTTCTAGTGACAGTGACGCCGACAATGTAGCGCCATCCACCATTTACAAGCATGGAATACCTCTGTTCCGTAGTATCTACAGTCTACTTCGTATTCTTCCCTCCTGGAAGCTTTACAAGAAGCTTAGGAGGCGCACGAGTAATGCATACCGGAACGGTAACCTAAGTATCCATCTGCGCGTCAAGGGCCTCGACGACGGCGTTAGCGTGACTGACATCCTCGATTTCGGTAAGTCACGTTACCTTCAAACCTCGTGGCTTCATCTCATTTCATCACATTCATTTCCGTCCAATGAAGACACGCCCCCTGCACCCAATGCTACCCCTCTACAGCACCAAACACATCTCTTCCCTGCTATTCCACACCCCACGGGTACACTCTCCCTTTCCATCACCTACCTCTCTTCTCCCAACTTCCAGCTCGACGAACTTGAGTCTCTCCTCTCCTCCCGTTTCCTCTCTCTTGATGAAGGGCCGGAGTTCACCCCTACCCTTGCGAAGAACCAGCAGCGTGATTCTCTAACCGGCCTTCCAGGAAGTCTACCAATGCGCACATCTCTTCCAAAGTCACCGCCGTCATCCTCGATCGCAGATCGTTTTGTTCTCCCCGCCACAAATCCTCACTCACGTACAAACTCCATGCCAGCCAGCCAGAGCCCACGCTTGGGTGCTTTCCCCGTGAGTCGTACCTCCACTGGTGCCGGGATCACTGCAGGATCCACATCTGCCCTCTCGATCGCCTCCTCACGTCAAGATTCAAGTACAGCTTGGTCCAAGGAAGAGACGGGTCATTTTTCGGGTGTTTCCGCTGCTGCACGCGTGAGATTGGAGAGTATGGGGGGGAGGGGTAGTAATGCTGTCAGTGTCATCATCCGATTCTATTCGTCGGCGACTGACGTGTCTTTAGGACCTTCCCTCTACTCCGGGGCCACTTGCGATCCGAAGACCGGGTATCAACCCGGTCCATCCATTCAAGACGTCCACGCTGTCGTCTGGCTCTCCGTCCCTCCACTCACCTTCGCCTTCTCTGCGCCAACCGTCGCCACTCGCCGCAGGCAATCCATCGCTGCCTTCTCGCCCTGTGCCAACGTCGCCGAACTCCTCCCGTGTTCCCCACTCTCCGATTGGATTTGGCAGGCAATCGCCCATTAGCATCGGAGGCCGGTCAGAAGGCGACGACACATCTCCCAAGATTCCAACCAGGAAGCGTTATTCCAGTAGTTTTGGACATCGCTACGCTGCAGCAGGAGGTGGGGGGAGCGTTGGAAGTGCAGGAAGCGGGGAACGAGCAGAGGTGAGTGACCTCGTTGCCTTATTATACATTATCCCTCACGTTGCATATCGACCTGACTGGTATTGCATTGCATCGCACGTTGCTTCATTTTTCATCATTATTTATTTATAGACAGAATATAATGCTGATAACGTTCCTGTGCAGAGCACATCCTTCCTTGGCGTACCCACTGATGACGATGACATATCCATCTTTGTCAAGGATATTGATGCGCGGAAGCCACTTAACGCCCAACGCCAACCTTCGCCCGCATCTGCTCAGGGCTCACCCACCGCGCCCTCGCATACCAAATCCGACTCCACGGGTTCCGCGGGTCCGATGTTGACACGACAATCAGAAGTCGACGAACGTTTGCGCCACATGAACGAGGCGTTCCTTGCGAGCTTGGAGGGACTTGGTGGTGGCCGGAGGCGAGGCAGTATGGGTGGAGATTCAGCGGGTGGAAGCCCTATTTCGAGTTTGAGTGGACATGGAGAAGGAGAGGCCAGAGGTATGAGACGTGCGGAGGGAGGGGAGACTCGGCGGGAAACGTCAATACCGAGACTCGGCTCCTTACGCAGCATGAGCGCCAACGACATAGCTTCGAGTGGCGGGTCTGCGGAAGTGATGGGGAAGTTGGAGCTTGATGAGGAGCCTGGGGCACGAAGAGTGGGCCCTCGCTGATGCATGTATGTGATGTGATCTTTTGGTCATACGACTGACTTGCGGGGGTGGTTGGTGGTGATGAGTCGGCTTTGCGTTTTCTGTTTTCTGCAAGCCGCATGCGTCAGAAGAGTTACTGGGCGAGTCTGTTTTTTTTTCATGGCATCGTCCTCGTTGTTATATTATTTTCACGCATTTTTTAGCCATTTGCTTCATTAGCTGTCGTTCATGCATACCCGAACTCTCGTCTTTATCATATGCATAAGTTCTATACGCAAGGTTGACTGGATCCACGAATGACATATATTCATGACTTAGTATGTGTGTTCAGGAGTTGTTGAGTTGGCTGCCCCTGGCGTGAACGTTTCAAATACATCAACATTTTCGAACGTACGACCGAAATGGTACCGCACTCGAAAATTTCCACGTTCCTCTGTATCAGTCAACCATGACTATCTCTTTGAAATTGTAACGCACCAGGCGCTGTAGCACTAAGGTTTTCATACTTCCGGTATTGACGGGATTTTTTAGACTAATATGCACAGGTCCGGATGTTACCAGGCTCCCGAGCCAGCGTTTATCTGATTTCCCTGCTCCCTGCACGATAACCACCAGGCTGTATCTCTGGACAAGCTTGCTATGGTCCACGTCAACATCATCTGCGCTGGCTCCAGATTGCATGGTTGATTTATTTATAAAGCAAGCTACTGCCAACTTACGTTGGTCTTCCCGGGGTGGCTCTGGCAGTGCTTGGTATACGCACACACCGTATTTGGATTTACCCGTCCGAGAAGCTAAAGGCAGAGCTTCAAGACCGCATAAACGACAAGACTTGAGCGCCCATAGCATTACCCCGGTTATGCAACCCTCGCGTGCGAAACCCTTTTTTTTTTTTGCCTCTTCGACCGAATGGATACGGAGTATTCGTCTGACGATGTCACAATGGCGAGGAGTCTGCAGACCTACGTAGTACGTCTCTTCTTTGTCGATACGAGGGTCTTGATAACAATAGATGATCTATCGTGTGCCACCAGTACATATACAGTGCGTACTTGTCTGAACCGCTCTTCCTTGTTCTGACACAGCTCAGCGTCGATGGATATATTCTGGGTGGGCTTGTCTTGATTGTCTTGATGTGTTTCCGTCTACCTGTGTTCAATTGAACTTATCCAGACCTATGATTATGTTTGTTCACTTCACCAGGAGGTAATGCACATGAGTGTCCATAATAAGCCTAGTTTTTCATATTGATCATAACCCGCTGTTCCAAGTGGGCGTTCTTGCTTCAATCGCGCTGGACTAAGGTGAAAGGCCTCTATATCGTTACACGATTCGTGCCCTTTCTCCTCTTAATCGGCCATCTGTATCGTGCGTTCGACTTCAACACATATCGTTCCGGCGGTTAATTGACATCATGGCATGTTTTCGGTGAACTCCATCCCGAATGAGAATCATGACGTATGTGAACGTGCAGTGTACGGGCCGTATTAACTACTTACTGTGTAACATCTTCAGGAATGCCAGACGTTGGTCAATATTTGAGCAATCATGTACGTCCACAACAAATACGTACATTCCTGTCGAGCGCTGCCCTGTCTTTCCTCTCGCAGGTTTCAGCCTAATATCAGTCAGTTGCTCTGAATGTATCTCTCTTTGCCTGTGACATATGCGCGTTCTTGATCCCATTCATCCAGCCTTTTTTGTGCTCAGAACATATGCGTTCTGGAAGAACAATAAATTCGTACTCGCAGCCATTCTGGCCGCTTGTGAGTCCCGTGTCCTCATTGCACCTGAAACTCGTGGTGGATACATCAGTCAGGCTTTCGTCGTTGCGTGTGTTAGTACTACCTTTGTCGCTACTGCCACCACACCATGTACACGCTCTCACCCTCTCTTGGCGTTCCATGTGTTCTTTATTTACTTTTACAGTTGCAACCAGCGCGATCCCGGGCATCACAGGTTGCTCGGGCAGCGCCAACATCTTCATACCGTTTCTTCTCTCATTTGCATTTAAACTTGGTTTGTCGTGGGGAGCATGCATATACGCACGCTGACCGACGCTCTCCAGGCCTCATGTTGCTCACGCTCATACGTGCTATACAGAGTTGACACATGGTCAGCAGCCCTTTGCACGCTGTCCTGGTGAAGCACAACATATTCTACTATGCATGTGGCCTATGTGATTCAGAATATGCATATATTTTTCCGTGCCATCGATGATGATTCTTGTTCCGAAGTTTTCTCAGCGATGAACGTCCTTGCGTCGCTGCTCCTCCACGTGGGTGGACCGCTCAGCCCTTGTATGACCAAAACATTGATATTTCGCAATCCGGTACCAGTACCAGGCCATGTCCCAAGAGTACGCGCTCCCCATCCTTCTGCGCATTCCTACTAACAACACCCCCAACACACTCATGAACAGTTTCCAGTTTATCATCCTGGCCATTCTCGCTTTGCGCATGCACCTTTATCTCTGGCAGATTAATCAGCACGTACAAGGCTCTGGTGTCCTTGTTGTCGAACCTTGTGTTTATTATTCCTCAGGCCGACATCTCATCTGCGAGTCGTACGGCGTGACGCCTGATTCAGCGTCGTTTGAGGGAGGTGAACTTGGTCAGATTCGGGGCTCAAGGAGGTATGCAAGTTTGTAAAGTTCGTGTGATGGGGATGGTTATGTCGACTGCGAGCTGTTTTTGATTGCTTGTCGAGATAAAGTACCTCAGACGTATCGAAAATTATCGCCTTTTAATACAAAACCTCCACTGAGTTGCAGGTAACCAGAGGCACTTCCCAAATATAACAACGACCGAGTCAAACTTTGAACGAACGCCCATCACATAGTGAATAAGCGGAGACCCTTGCGTGCCAGAGGTAAGAACGCGACGTATATCGGTGAAAAAGTAGTACTCTCCATGGCGTCTGAGTGTAGATCTTGTCATATTAATACATCTCGGCCGATACGTATGGATGATCAGCACTCACCAGGTATTGCCCGATACTTCTTTTATCGATACACTGGTAGTCATTAGGACGCTCCAAGTTGTCGTAGATAAAAATCATTTCCCCCATGAAACCGCATAATGCTAACTATCACTGTCGAAAAATCTACATGTCAGTGTGTGCTTGAGCTGTACCGCACACCTCCTTGCTACGACTGACTTGAAACCTGACGCCGACGTCCAGTACACACTCATCGGAGTTGTCCCAAACTCAAATAATTCATGCATTCCCGCCGTTCGTAGTGGTGCGCACGGTGCAGTAGGCATCACGATATTGATAAAGAAGAAGGACGGTGTCAAGCGCTGAGCAGGGCTCGCATACGAATGAATAACTTGAACTCCGCAAGTGCCCGATGCCCGAATTTCTCAGGCTGTTAGCCTATCGTAGCACGAGCATTTGACAGTCGCAAACCGCATGCAGCCTCGGAATCCACTAGTAGTAAGTACGCCGGAGTGAGG
The DNA here is from genome assembly GCA_003316125.1 of Auricularia polytricha. Lineage (NCBI taxonomy): Eukaryota > Fungi > Basidiomycota > Agaricomycetes > Auriculariales > Auriculariaceae > Auricularia > Auricularia polytricha. The sequence goes on from QFEN01004165.1 coordinate 60,484, forward strand.
ATAAGGCGACAGTGCATCTACTAACGCTTCAGGATCTGCACGTACTTCATATGGAAGGCTAATTAGCAGAACTTTGATAGAGGTCCTTGAAGCTTAGTTGTTGAGGTTTGTTCTTCTTGCCAACACATGTTCGTTCCTGCTGACTTGACTCAGCCGCTCAGCGTACTCAGGGCCGCGTGCTGCTCTGTTCGTTTGTATGACCGTAAACGTCCACCAAAGCATGGATCAAATCATCATTCGGGAAATATACACGAACTATGCTAGTACGGCTTGAGTACGGCCGCTTGTGGAGTCTTTCAATCCTGAACGGACAATTGGTCGCCTTCCTGGCAGTTTACTACCGTCAGGTCGTTGATGTTCTTGTTGGCACGAAAATCCAAGTGCCGATCCACAATAACTTGAATACTTAAAATTTGAAGCAAGTTGGTGCAAGTCCTGTCGTTCGATTGCCCAGAACGTTCTCCCGGCCATACACACATTCATCGATATACAAGAAAGCCTGTTCAGCGTCAAGGCACTCAACTTCAACATGACCACCACGGTATCTCGGTTATATATTTGGCTACTGCTGATGTCGGACAACTTGCGGATTACAACGAAGCGAGCTCCCACGTTGCAGCACCCTCCAGGCCCAGCATCGCGAGAAAGGGCTGTTTCTTGTGC
>QFEN01000745.1:8074-19342 GCA_003316125.1 Auricularia polytricha
GCTGTTCACTCTGAGTCCAAAAGTAACTGAACGTGACTCCGCAGCAACAACATCTACAAGCTTTATCAGGCGATAGGGCGCCACATTGCTCTACACCCTGAAGATGCAGCAAGGTTTCCGAATTTCTCGCCTACAGTCCCGCCCCTGCTTGCAGTTGGACCAGAAGGACCTCTAGAAGGTGGACGGCACTTTGCCCAATACTTCCACGGCCGGTAAGTTTTTCCTCAAACTGGGAGATGGGTTCTCATCGTCACTGTAGTGATGGTTTATCGAATATAAGCGAACGCCACCCTGATTTGAATGTCGACCTCGGAAGTTCGTCTTTCTGCGACAACTTCCAACCGGTGAAAGAATCAGGCGTCGAGGTTGCCTTACGTTTACTTGAGTCGCGCCCCGACAGAAGCATCACATATGTGGTTTTGGGCCCTATGACCAACCTGGCACAACTTGTGCGCAAACATCGTCAAACAGTTGTGGATAAAATTGGTCGAGTCATTGCCATGGCAGGAGCCTTAGATGTCCCCGGAAACACTACTTCGGTTGCGGAATGTAAGCAGTTAAAGACGTGTTCGCATTGAACAGTTCCACTAACCTTGTTTGCATGTGCAGTCAATGTTTATGCCGATCCTTACGCGGCAAGAGAACTTTTAGTACCAACAGATCTCACCAGTGGTCTCCCGCTTGACAGAGTGGTACTCGCTCCCTTGGATGTCACTAGTAAATACGAACTCCCCTTCCCTCATTATTGCCAGAAGGTAGACCCTGCGTTTAAGTCTACAGCCCAACCATCGAACGCAGATGGTAAATCACCCCTTGTTCACTTTACCAGCTCTGTCTTCGAACGCACGAGGGAAATCATAGTCGAGTGGGGAAAGGACGCTCTGGAATTGCACGATATTGTTGCCATTTGGTGCGCCATCGAGAACCCACCTGAAATCAATCCAGTTTGCGGTCTTCCTGGAATGTCAACTGGATGGGTTATAGCTGAGCGAACATTCGATATTGAACGGTGCGATCCTGCGCATTCCCGATGGCTCACCGCCCACCTGACAACTTTTGTATAAAGGACCGGAGAAATTACTCGTGGCATGTTTGTCACTGACCGAAGAGATGGGAATACTGCATATGCACCAGGTGCCAATCGGGCAGAGGTCCAGGCTCAGTTAGACCTGCGCCAGCTCGGGCACGGGCTCCTGGAGTCTACCGCGCTGCCTCCGAGAGTAGAGATAGAAGACCCGATATTGTTAGCAGGAGGTCAAGATGAAGTCGGGCTTGAGCACAGAGAACAGAAGGGCGTAGCATGCCTCGTAGAAACACCAGGGCCAAGTGTTCTCCTTCAACTATTGATACATAGGGTCTGGGGCATCGAATGATTCTCATCTACACATTGATACATCATAGAAATTCCTACGAACAGAAACTCTGATAATCACGATTGTGAACTGCGTCAGACAATTTATCGTAGGGGCCGTAATTCGATTCGTCGTGAGCAGAACCCTAGATCATCAGTCCAAAGTCACAAAGTGCCAGTATGAATTCTGAAGCGCCTTCAGTTCCACATCATTGGTGCATTGGTAATTGCAAAGCTCCCGGCTACTTAAGCTTGTAGCTGACAGATCTCGTTCACGTCGTGACTCACCGGTACCACCCCCGAAACAGTCACACAGTTCATCATATTCACAACCATGCAGTAAACATGGTCAGAGGACGCAAGAAAGATTTAACTGTGCCCCCTACGCGACAGCTTACCCAGCAGCGCGATTATCGAGCACGCAAGGCCCAATATCTTTCCGAACTCGAACGACGGTGTTTAAAGGCAGAGGAGGAGAATGTACGACTACGGCAAGAGCTAGAGCTAGCTCGAGCCACCATGCCCTTTGGCGGCTTACCACAGGAAGTTGTATGTTGCACTTCAATTCTTGGTTGAAACAGGTAGCCGAACGTACATATTTCATCTAGGTACAAGTATCATCCGAGCTATTGCGTGACCTAGTAAACGCCTCTGCATCAATCGCGCGCTTCCAGCAGATCACCGCACCTCATGCGCCAGTCCCTCCGGATGACAATTCCATCCATCGTCGGCAACCGCCAATATCCTCATATTCGCAGCCACCTGCAGGTCCTAGCGGCCTTCGCCCATTGTCTTCCCCTCGTCAAGCACCCTCACAGCCGGTTACAATTACACCCTCACATGTTCTTCGAGCCCGCCTGGCACCACCAAATCGGATACTGTCTCCCACTGATGGACAACGGATAGGTCGAACCCCTGCGTCCTCGTCGGCCAGTTCGCAAGCCCCAGCAACGAGCCCATCTCCAAGCCTTGGTTCTGAGGAGTGCTGCGGGGGGTATCTTGATTGCAGTGAACTTATGGAAGAGAAAGATGATGAGGAAGATGAAGAAGAGGGTGAGGAAGACGAGGATTTTGGAATGTATCATTTCACGCATACTTCGAAAGTTCGCTTCAGCCAAGGTGATTTTCGAAAAGATGGTGAACGCTAAATGTTTGGATCAGCAGTCGGAATTTCGTACGGTGTAGCTATTCTAGGTCACTGCCGCGTCGACTCCGTTGCTGCAAGCAGGAAATTACAATATTCAATAGCCCTACGTTTCTACATGCGGTAGCGGGTGTTCTAATAATAATCATATTTCTTGGCTTGCTCTTGCGGGTTTATCATGGCAATGCAATGTGCGATGGCGTACGAGGTAGTTCCGCTGGAGGATTTCTTCAAGGTGTTCGGGTCGACTACAGGTTAGCTGTCAAGAATCATAGTAGTCCCTTCTTCAACTGAGCTGGTTTTCGGCAGAATTATCGAGTGTATCTATCGGGGGACAGGTAGTGCATGTTTCTGATGAATTCTTTGCTGAGGCATACCAACTCCTGCTGGTCGAGGTCAGCTAAACTCCGTTACTCGACGCCTTAATTCAATACAGAAGTTTACAGCCGCCCATAAGCCTTGCTAAGCAGTATGGACCGAACGGGGAGCTATATAGCGGATGGGAAACTCGTCGACACAACCCAACGTATGACTGGTGTGTGCATTTTGTGTAATTAACGTACTTATTCTGTAAGAGGACCTTCTGCATAGGTGTACCATTAGCCTGGGAACAACGGGGGAAATCATTGGTTTCGACATTGATACAACCCACTTCAATGGTATGCCCTGCTTACTTATCGCCTGATAGAGGACCAGAATTTGACGGCGTTGCTATATAGGCAATGAGGCACCAGAGGCCTCCGTTGACGCCGCGTACGAATTTCCAAACGAAGAAACAACGGTACGTGTGATGTGCATGGCATCATCAGTAACGAAGTTAATTGTCACACCAGTGGAAAGAAATCCTTCCTAAAGTACGCCTGGGACCATCACGCCGACATCTTTACAAGATACCTGCGACAGGACAGGCTACTTATGTCAGACTTAGAATTTATCCAGATGGGGGGATTGTAAGTGCGCGCTCACAGGATTGTTTTCGATACTTCATACTTTACAGGCTCGCTTTCGCGTTTATGGACATGTCATACCTGTGTTTCCTGCAAGTCCTGTGGAACCCTTTGACCTTGCTCATATCTTTGCGGGTGGTAAGGTCGTCGCTACATCCGACGACCACTTTGGGTCAAGCTCAAATCTTCTTCTTCCGGGGCGAGGTCAGTTGACACGGGAACTTCGAACGAGTGACGACCTTTCTTACAGACCTCAGGGAAAGATATGGGGGATGGATGGGAGACCAAAAGAAGCTATACAAAGGATCACCAGGACTGGGTCACAATCAAACTGTATGTTTTTTCCCGCTTCGGACTGTTAAATGACATTCACTCTTTCAGGGGTGCTCCAGGATACTTACTAACGGCAGTCATTGATACCATCCATTTCAAAGGCAACTTTCCAGAGAGTTGTGATATTTGGGGCATATACAGTCAAAACAGCGTGCCAGATGCAAATAGCGATGGCTGGAATATGATTTTATCGCGCGTTACACTGGGCCCCCACCGCATGCATTTCTTTCAGTTGAGCAGCCCCTGCGAGCAGTTCACGCATGTAAAGGCATCAATTCACCCTGATGGCGGCATCAAGCGGATCAGGATCGTGGGCACGATAGCGGCGAAATCTGAGGCAGACGTGGCGGAAATAACGACGCGGGGGGACGGGAAACACCAGACCACTCCGATTATTGTTGAGGAGGGCTGGGAGATTATAGAAGATTCAAGATGTTGACTAGCTACAATCCTACTACGCAAAGGAGCTGTATTAAGAACCCCATAACAGGTTTAAATAATATGGGAAGTGGATCCCAATTGCATTGTTTCACGTCCCTGATGCCATCGAACAGCCACAATGGGATGGTCGTTGAACGTCTCGAGCCGCACACATACGATGTACTGTACTACTTGGCGGCTCACGCGCTCACGATCCAGCTTGCTCCGAATCATGCAAATGATGATTTCTATAGGCGCAATGTATACGTCAGTGCTATCAATTGTTAGACTCATACTTAACCCTAGATAGTTTTTGGGAGGCACATCGATCGAGTGTGAGCTTGTGCCAGGTCTCAGCTAATTTACTAAAGATAGCTTTTGTTGTTAGCATGTAGCGGGTAAGTAATCGATACATGGCATACATTCATGCATCTTAAGGATATCAGGGACTTATATACAACACAGATGTCATAAAATAATATGCTACAAGACTGGTATGGGTGGAGGAACCTTTGAGGACAGCGGTCTGCGGGAAGGTACAGGCTACATGTGAGTGATTTCGTACGGGTGTCGAACGAGTTCGTCATATAGATCTGCAGGGAGATCGCGAACGAGAGTTACTGCAATGCCTATGACTGGAACTGCCTCGAGGGGCGGGAATGTTCGCAGTAAGCGCATGGGACTAGAATCAAGATAAGCATGGAAGTCAACATTACAAAGATATTGATGCAACCTTGATGATGCCATTACTTCATCTCGCATAAGAAGCAGCTGGGCAATGACACATAGGACGTTGAGATGGACGCCAAATGCAAGGAGAAAATCCCATAGTTGGAGCACTTGGTCAAGAGGTGGTGTGCATGCACAGAGTGTCAGAACAGCTATGAAGTAGCGACCGTCAACATATTAAATGATGCTTATGGCTGAAGGACGGACATGGAAACGCATAGATTTCGGCCGAAAGGTTTTTCATTCGCAAATATGCAAACAGTTCGGGGTCTACGATCTTCAAACATCTGTCGAGTAGCTATAGAAAGTTTAGCGACACACCGTGGAAATCACAAAACTGCTACCTTGAGACCACGGTGCACTCCTTCTAGCGTGGGTTGAACATATAGTGGGCAACACTCCTCGATGAACTTGGCGAAGCAGAAAAAAGCTTCCAGTTCTGAAGGCATGGTGTATAGAAACGGCGCAGCCAGTACATTCATCCCTTGGACGTACGTAAAGCCGAGTTGCTGAGTTTCTTGCCGGTCTACAAAAGTCAATCTCTTATCTGTTGCCTCACGGTGAGGCAATTGAACTCACCATGATTACGCCACACAAAAGCATCCAACAGACGGACGAGCATATCTTCTCGTACTCGTTCCTTGAAACCTCGATCTGTTGCAAGGGTCCTACGGAATGCATTGGCACAACGATTGGTATCGGGCGCTTGTAACGTACCTGAATGTATCATTCCTTATTTTCTCTCGAACCTCACAAGGGCCACGGGCAACGTATTCTAAAAATGTGCCTGCTGAGACGTCATCAACACGCAGCAGAATTTTCCATATCCGAGGACGGAGAGTAGGGTCCTATAACGAAATCATTTGGCATAGCTCAAGTTTGAGGGTCTTGGAAACATACAACCACTGAAGGTATGCCCTCAACCAAGATCATCCGCCGCAATTTCTTTGTTCCTTCATCGACATCACTAGATCGTTTTGATTTTGATGACCTGGGCTGATTGAGGATCTTATTGAATGAATGTGCAGTCGTTGCTGATGATTGTGGCGAGGATGAGGCCATGTTGATTTTTGTTTACCAGTTCACGTGCTCATCCCCAACTTAAGTCGCGACGGCCACACAAGCACCCACTGACACGCTTGACCTTCGCGCGTCCATCTTACTCCGTTCTCAGATGGACGTAACATTCATCAATTCCGGCGCTCTAAGCCGCGCTCACTACTCTTTGGTGCGCAAAGTGGAGTCCGCGCAGTCCCCGCAAGCAGCAGATCAGATCCTCCTGAGCGAAATTGATGGCATTAGACGTCACTTCACTATTGGAGGTGTATCGCTTGTGCGTAAGCAACGGCATCTTCGAAATACATTTGAGTAGACGTGACGTGCAGAAAGAATGCAGAGAGAAGCTGATTATGCTTCTCTACTGTTCCATGAACTTGACACAGGTTAATCCTGGCGAGCTCGCTTTTGCTTTGCCACAAGCTGTCAATCTGGCAGAGATGGGGCAGACGTTGCGTGACAAACAACTCGGTATGGCATTCATCATTCTTGGATCCGAATCTACCTCAATAATTAACAAACAGGCTTTATCTTTTGCACTGAAGTTATGCCACGGAATCATGAGTTGCAACTCATGTTGGTCAATACCATTCGCAAGGTCAATGCACTCGCGATCATGCAGATATTGGTCTGACTTTGTTCAAGGATCTGGAAAGCTCGTCCACAACGCGCGTTTGCCTAGCTCTCAGTGTCTTAATTCAGACGCCGAATGATGATGTGATACCCGCAGTACAGTCGCATTTGCAGGCCCTATTCATGCACAAGTCGTCAGTTCCAGACATATGACATCGCTGGTGCACGCTGAATCTGCGATCAGGATATCAGTTCGTCGTAAAGCCTATTTGGCGTATCACTCACTGCTACACAACGACCCTTCGCGCTTGACACCACTAGAGGATGCAGTGGTCCTCCGCATCCAACGTACGCTGCCTTCTATAGACTCTTGCGCGATGGCAGCAGCCATAAAAGTCCGTCCATTTTGATGGGATGCAAACGGAGATGACATTGTGCATTTAGCTCAATCAAGTTGATGCCATCAATGATGAAGTCAACGCTCTCCTGCCAATTGTATGGCAAAGACTCGGTCGCCAGCCTCAATCTATTACTTTATTGGTTCTTCGAGCCCTTCGGAAGGCAAAGTGCGTATCAAGCGCTTAACTTCGCATTGTCATCTGACGGGTGAGCAGGCTAACAATGCCAAATGTTGGTATCGTGCTTGACATTATCAAGCACACATCTGGTCCCCTAGTGCGAGGTAACTTGAGTAGTTGCGCTTCAGGAATCTTGCTGAATCTGCCCAATAGTGCTGCTGCGGGAGGCTTTTCTTGTCTTATCGTCCGTATCAGCAGAGGCCATCCAAGAGTGCCAAATGCAGCAGTCTCTGTCGCCAGTGGCTTGCATCCGCCACCTATTAACGTCGAAGGATCCTAATGATCAGTATCTTTTCGTTTCTTGCTTAGATTGCCTGAGCCCCACTCTTTGGGCAGGGACCCTGCCAGGAACAACAGCAATTTTAGACGAGTGGGAGGTTCAAGAGGTGATGAAACTTCTTGATTCACATGACAGGCTTGTCCGAAAGATAGTGAGCGCCAACAATTGTGTCTAGTGGCACTACTGTACTGATATAGAACGCTCCCAGACCCTGAGGGTCCTACAAGCGGTCGATCCTTCCCTTGTTGAGGCGTACAGCACGCAGTTGCTACATAACTTTCCTATTGGGTCAATTCTATCTGATAAGAGCGAATATGTCTCTCGTCTGCTTGATGTTGGCGAGCTTCAGTATGGAAGTGACGGGGAACAGTATGCCAGTTACGTCAAGGACTTGTTTGCCGTTGCAGAGGGCGACACTCAGGGTCGTACGGAGGACATGTCTGTCCTCGAAGTGGGCGTTGAAATGGTCCTTACCCATATCCGAGAATGTGTGTGCAATCATTTCGTCACTGGTTTCCTGCTGACTGCCCCAGTTGATATTGCATCTCGTATATCGTGCGTTACCGCGTTGGCGGTTTCTGTCACAGAGTTAGATGCTCGGATTGGGCCAACTCTAATGGTGGTTATTTCCGCTTTGGTTTGTGAATACTGCGGAAAGATAGCAACATCACCCCTGGCACTACTCCAAGGCATGGCTAGCAGACTTGTCTCATATGGTGGTGTGTACAAGATATAATTTGAACCTGTAAAAAAGCTCAGGAAGCAGCAGTTACAGTTCAGGACGCATGCCTGCTATCTATGCTTCGGATGTCTGCAGAGTGTGACCAGACTCCCCCCATTGTCTCGAAGCTTGTCACTGAAATATCCCAGTTCTCCGGGAAGCGTATTCGTAACGTGAGTCCCGTTGCTGTTTGGATGAAACCTGGGATTGACCTGCCCAACAGCGGTGTAGCACTTTCTTGACATACTGTGATCAAAGAAATGTGCTCACTGGTATCATTGCTCAAGCATCCTCGTCTTCGGTAAGCCAGCAGTCATTCCTGTCCTCTACTGAGAACTAACCTCAAATCAGCTTCCAGACTTTTTGGCTGCTCTAATCACGCATCACTCAAATCCCACAGGTACATCGACGCCTGTTCGTTTAAAGTCTCCTTCGGCAACATCCGGACTTTCGCCAAGTCCGCCTCCACGAGCTAGCTTATCTCCCAGCAAGTTACGTTATGAAGCATATGCTACTCCTCAGGCTGTGCCTAGTCTAAGGCATCTATTAAGCCCGCGCAGAAACGACAGCACCCTGCCAAGTCCGGGAAGCAGGACACGAAGTTCCTCGCGTGCGAGTGAACATGGGATGTCATTGGCTGAACTCTCCAGGACCATCACCCCAGGAGAGTTGACTATTGTTGCCGCGCAAGGTCCACTACAAGATCTCCCCGAGGTGAGTAATTCTTGACTACATGCATCCTCTTATGTGTCTGACTACAATCAGCTTGACCATGTTCGGAATTCGAACGCACCACAGAACGAAGATTTAGTACGTCTTGTGAGCAATTTGAACATACTGGTCGTGGCAGCTGACCGTGCCGTCAGGGATCTCGTGTTGATCTCATATCGCTCGATACTGTCTTCAGTGAAGTGCCCGTGACATTTCTGACTCCTGAGCCCGACTTTGAAGAAGTTTGGGATGCCATGGAAAATTCCAATCTCCGAGGCTGGTGCGAGTCGTCGATGGACAACGTAGTGAGACTTCTACAGAGTTTACAGCACTCCATGAGAGTCATCGCGGTTGATCAGCCACCATTTGAAGGTATGTCTACCCTCACTGCCGGTCTGCATAGAAGCATGCTGAGATCTATATTTGTCGCGGCCCTTCTGACAGGGGAGCTCAAAGTCTTGGTTGTTGTCTCATCTGATTCACCCTTAGTGGAGCCTAAACAAGGTGCTGCCCTTCGTCTCCGGGAGAGTGAAGAAGAAAGCTGCCTGTGGCGTCTACGGTGCGATGATCTTGAGCTGCGAACCACTATCAAGAGACTCTTGGAGGATATCTGAGATGCCCTGCTGTTTGTCATGCGGCGTTTGCGATCAGATTACTGTCAGCTTATGAGATATCTTTGTTGAGAAGTCACCGGTGAGAAATAAACTTTTGAGGTCGTGAATTTTAAGACAAGCTTAGTAGAATCATCAAGTGATTAAGGCATCTCAGGCGGCCGCGTCTGTTAAAAACAAGTCGCCCGGAACAATGTACCGCGCTTAGAGATTGCAATATTCGTGCTGCTCGGAAGACTTGGCATCGTGCGAGTCGGCACAATGGTCTCTAGTACCGATATCATTCCGATAGGACAGCCGCTCCATGATGCCATCATGGATCCGTGGGAAATTTGTGGTTCCATATAATCCGGACCTTCTCCCAAAAAAAAATTGACTAGGAATCTTTTCCTTCAGCTGTAGACCGATAATCACTTAGGAGTGCTTTTTGTACCAATCTATGGTTTTGTATCCACCATTGGAGTACGTTCTTCACATTCTGGCATGTTGTTTGCTGACCTTTTAATGTCAATGGCTCGCAGCACGCCACGCCTGACTCACACCATCCTCTTCGGACCACTTGCAGTCTCCCTTGTCGACACAGACCGCCCTCCTTAGAGCTAGTCGAACTTTTGTTGCTTTCAAGATCTCTATCTTCTTCATTCCTACCAGCTAATGGGATAGTTCCACTCTGATCCTTGGAACCAGACTGCTCTGGAACCGCAACAACCTCTGCACGTAGAACAAAGGTCAGACACGAAAGAACAGTCCACGTTGCATATTATTTTCTACATACCCTACTGTTATACCACCGGCAATGATCTCATTCAAGCACCCAAATCTCTTCCGCCCCAGCAGTCGTCCCACATCACCAAATCCCTCTTCCCGTCCTGAACCCGGCATGGTCACAGAGAGGACATCCCGACCTCTCAACAAGCTCTCTTTCAGTGGCTTCAAACGATCGTCCTCTTCTATGTCTATCTCCTCCCCCCCTCCAACTCTGCTTGTGCAAGATGGGTCTTACCTACAGGCCCTCAGTCTTAAGCTTAGCGAGGCGGTCTCAAAGGCACTGGTGCAGCCCACCGGTCCAGTGCCTGTTGGCGAGTTGGTTGGAGGCAGACGTCCAATCCCTGTCGGTCGTGGGCAAGCGCTCGGACTTCTAATTGCCTCGTGCGTGTTTTCTTTCCATCCATGACACCATTCTTAGCTAAACTGCTGTAACCAGTGAGCTTAAGGCGTGTCAAAACAATCACCATTTGCACAAGGCTATCCTTCGTTCACTTCACAGGCCACTGTCTGTGCTACTCAGCAACCTCTCAGCACTTCTTCTTCCCCTCCTTTCCTCGCCAGCATTCCTCGCCTCGCCAGCTCCCACTGTACAGGCCCCCAATCCCAATGCAACTCAGTTCCATGCACTCGCAGCTGCTGGCTTTGCAGGAGAGCTTCTTGAAAGTTTCGATGAAATGGGTCTGGGCTTCGACAATGATGCAAGAGGAGACGGTTTGAAGCCGATTCGCGAAGGCCTTGTTTCTCTCATGGGACGCGTTGTGAACCCACTCATTGCGGGCATCAAGTCTGAACTGATGCCTCTCTTGGAGTCTCTGGAGATTCCTGTTGCTGTCACTGTGCCTAAGACAGGTACCAAAGCTATTCTTCATCCATCAATCGCATCATTACAGACACTTATGCCAGTGTACGCACGTGCATTGGCACGGTACACGACAACCCTTCCTTCTCAGACGCCCTTGGCGACTTTCTTGATCTCCATCATTTGGAGAGCGCTCGTGTCTTTCGCTAATCGACCCCTAGTGGCGGCTTCGCCGCCGACTTCACCA
>QFEN01000745.1:19367-35923 GCA_003316125.1 Auricularia polytricha
AAGTGGCGGCTTCGCCGCCGACTTCACCACCGGGTTCGCCACAGCTCACACCCTCAACCAAGAGGCAGCGCGCTGCTTATGGTAACTCTTCACCGGCAACTCCGCCCCCTACACGGTTTACTCTTAAGTTGCCGCCTTCACGGCCATCGTCTCCTCCCGGCATCTCGGTTATTCCATCAGCGGCTGCTGACGCACGTGCGCTCCACGAGCTCATGGTCCTCCTTCCACGTCCTCCTGCACAGTGTGATGCGACACGCGTGGCTCGCGAGGCAGTTGATGAAGCGCTTTCTGATTTAACGGCTCTGGCCACACTACTTGAAAGCATAGACAACCCGCTATTCAAGGTCGGCAAGTCACGTGAGGCAATCCTGGAGGAGATCGAGAAGATTACTGCCAATTTGCCAACCCTCATCGCGTTGCCTGTGCTCCTACGGGGCTACTCCAGGGTCACAATTGAGTCGCCATCCATTCCACCGATATCCTCTATCATCAATGTCTCAGAGGATGAATATAGAAAGAGCTGCCTGTCAGGTTTTGGGCGAGCAGAACAATGCAGCAGCATCATCGGTCATAGCGTGCTTGACTTCCTATGTGTCCAAAGTGGCTTACAGAGCCTTGTTGCGCAATGGCTGGCAAACCGAGTAGATGCCGTTGACCATTGACTGCATGGACCCAACCATCTCCATAGGTACACCTATTTCATATCTTGTGAGTTAGTATCCTTCTTTATGTATCGATCCATCACATCGTCTTTGGATTATCCTTATTTAGAATGGTTATCTAGGTTGTTCCATTTTGTTCACTTTTACTTTCGTCAGTGCTGTCTCCAGCTGATCTATATGATTCTTGTGGTTCATGACAAGTTCATGATCTCTCCGATTTAAGACTTCCTACTCGAAAAGCGCTCCGGCCGGGTGGTGTACACCACGAATTACATGATGCCGGATCCAGTCTCTCGGTGCTGAAGTATGCCCGGAAATCTTTCATTTTCGATTGCTTCCACGTGCAATCCGATCATCAGTCCACCTGCGTTTACCGTGTTAAATAGAGCACCCATGCTCGGATTGCAATGCCACATCATGATCGTATGATTTTCACTATGCCGGACAGAAGAACACCAGTCCTCCTACAGTAAACAAACATCCTGTAAGCGTTATACCTAGCGCCCTGTCACGATCGATGGTACGCTTCTAAAACCAAGTAGGCCAAGAACTAGCCTGAGAATGGTTGACGGCTTAACTTGCGTTGTATTTATTGTTTCATAACTCATGCTCGCGATGTTGGGAGCGATAACGTACAAACTGAGGCTCCGAGCGCTTTTATTCATACAATTCCACTTCAACTACAGCTCCACCACCAGTTGTGCATTGTCCATCAAAATCTTGTTCAATCCATCACGGCGCAGGCAGTTCTCAAACTTGAAGCTCCTCGCAAGTTCATCGAGCTCGGCCTCATTCTTTCCACGGAAGTGTTCTGCCCATTCCTTTACAAGATACTCGGTTACCAGTAAACTGCGGGACAAGCGACCAACGCGATCGGAGAGTTTCCAGACTGGGAACGGATATAGGTCCTGGTTCTCCTGCGGTATCTCTTGTGTGATATGATCGATAAGGGGTTGGTATATGTGCCGGACTTGAGCAGTATCAGCGCCCCAAGCGTCCACAGCAAGACGATGCTTCTTCGCAAGGAATTCCTTCAGTAAGACCATGTACGGTGTTTCTTGTGAAACGTAGACCATGCCCTGGAATCCAATATCCTTGTACAACCAGATTGACCAACTCAGACGATCCTAATGTCGTGTCAGCCAACAGCAAGAGTGTATTCAGTGCCGATATACCTGATTGTAGATGGTCAACTGGTCTTTGAGGACCTTGTACCGTCTTTCATTGATGATGTCTGTAGCAAGTCCATCGTACTGCTTCCTGGCATAGACTGGGCCCCATTCGCCGTTCCAAACACAAAGGCCGTGCTGGTCCATCCATTCCCTCTTCCTCTCGTAGGTTTTCTTCATTCTCCGTCGTTGTTCGTCAGAGCTGACATAGTCTTCTGGACTAGCAGGGAAGCCGTATCCACTGTAGTCTGCAGTCTCTATAAGAGCAAATCATGGAAACAGTGACTCAGAACATACCATGGATGGAGTACGCGGTATTGGACCACTTCTTGTGCATGTCACCGAAATGCGAGAAGTCACTTGCGAACGTGTTTCCATCGAAGAAAATGACATGCGCTGTGTCAATCGAGCGGATGGCGTCGTGGACCTGATCGTAGAACTTGATTACAGCGGAATGGGTGGGGTCGGTGGGTTCATTGAGTGGGTTATAGCCAGCAATCCATTTGTTGTTGACATAATGCTTGGCAAGTTCTTTCCACAGCCAGATTGTGCGATCCTGAAAGTCTTTGTGTATCCAGAAATTCGCGATGTGCGTGCCAGCATCACAGTGCCAGTCGGTGTTCTGACCGCCTGCAGCAGCGTGCAGATCGAGGATGGTGTAAATACCTTGTTGGGCACAGAGGTCAATTACACGGTCAAGGTGCTTGAAGCCCTCTTCTTTCAGGACACGGGGATTCAAGTCATCTAACGGACACCATAAGTCCGACGAATTACGAAAACTCAAGGCACGTGTGTACCTTCGAAGTGCCTGTAGTTGAAAGGTAGCCGAATGCAGTTGAGTCCAAGACTCTTAAAGAACTTGGCGTCCTCCTCCTGGAAGAAGTACTCCAGGAACTAGGCTTACCCATCAGAAACAAGAACAATATTAATCATACGGATGAAAACCAGCTCACCTTGTCGAAGAAAAACTCCGATTTAATAGGCCCTACGACCTCAGCGAGAGCAGCATGAATCTGGAATTCGCAGCCAGGGTATCCGGAAATGAAGTTCTCCATGCTATTAGAGGGAGAAAGATTAAAATACGTGAATGCAGGAAATTAGAACAACTCACTTCATCCACCCTCCGAGTCCTGCTCCCCTGAGGACGACCTCTTTGCTATCCCCATCGACGATTTTTGTTCCAGAAACTTTCAGATAAGACATGGCGAAGGAGGTGCGCAGCATGAGCTTCTTTACCATAACCTTAAGTACTGGAGCAATGGAGCCAAGGTGTCAGCGGACCGCTATAAGAGTCCACGAGACAGCAGTCCGACTATCCATGCTCCGAGGTTTACCCGTGTTCCATCGATAGCAGACTTAACTTTCGAACCTGTAAGCTTAAGTGGACTCGTGACTGGAGAAGCAGCGGGTCAGTGTCCTTGCCTTTCGTAGTCGACTGTCGATCACTCTCATCTGTTTCAAATCTACATCTCAACAGAATAATCCTTCTGAGTGAGTATCAATGTAAACAAGTGAATCAGGTTTAGATAGTATGTAACAATGTGATTGACCTATTTGCGCGAGTCCGCGAGCGACGGCTACATTGGGGACAAGATGAGGGTATTGTGGTATTCTGTGAGAGGCACCGTAATTGCACAATGAATAATGAAACATATCGACCAGGAAATAGATACCATTATAAGTCTGTCTTTATGGACGTAAACAACAGGGGTCATGATGAGTCGTGAAAGTGCTGGAATAACTTGTGCCCCTGAAGACGAGGAATATCGTCCAGACAACCCGAAGTTTCTCAGCGGTCCGAGAATTTAGGTCCATTAATCTTCTTCGATATTCTAGCGCGCGGATCCTCTTGCACCCCTGGGATCTCGCCATTCTTTGCGAGGTGGTGCCAATAGAGTACATCCCCCGCCTTTAGCCTCCGAACAGGTGAGTCTCGGGATTCAACAGGCACACTTGGCTCGAGCGCAGAATCCCAATTACCTGGTTGTGACGAGGACCGCATCGGCTGTGATGCCGATGTATGAGGGGATGGAGACCGGGGAAGAGGAAGAGGACGTGGAGAGTGCCGAGGAGAAGCTGATGTTGCGAAGAAGTATGGATCGGGTGAGGATGGGAGTGGTGTTGCGCCCAGGTCCCCGTACTCCGAGATAGGTGTGGGAATGGATTCGGAAGACGAATGGGACAAGGTAGGGGAAGGGAATGGGTGTAAAATACGCCGATAGCCAGCGGGAGCATCGACAGAAGACAGCGCAGAATAAGCGGACGTCAAAGGAGGAGGGGAAATAGGTGCTGTGAATTCTATGGGGATAACCCCTGGTTCGTCAGGGATATGATATCGTTCCGATGCGATTATTTCACTAGAATGGAAGACGAAGCGATGGCCATTGGTCGCGCGATTAGTCGCCGTAATTGACGACGTACATCGAGAACACTAATAAAACATGTCAACACAATCAGAGCTTCACACAGTTCTCACACCCGGAATCTTACTGGAATCACGATCATATAGCCGACGGCTGTACCACAAGTATGACAGCAGAGAGTCTGAGTCAGGCATTCGCACGTCCGAGGGGGGGAAGCATTAGTTGATGGACGGCATGGCGGTGGGCGAAGAGCGTCCGGATTTGACGTGTATGCAGAACAATTTATTGGAAGTGCATCGGTGGAAAAAAGAGAGACGTTAGGTCTGAGCAGCAAAACAGCCTGGAAAACAGATTTGGGGTTATCAACTGCCTCTCACATGACAAAAGAATCGAAAATTTATTATGGTCTAAAATTAACTCACCTTCATACCGCGATTGGTGAGAAATGTGCCACAGGATTTACAGTCCAGTATCCACACTTTATGAGCGAGTTGAGCGGGCGGGAGAGATGGGGGCGGATAAGAGTTATGTTGGACCATTGACATTGACAAATGTGTTTGCCAGGACGCGGCGGGGCCCTGTTGGGGCACTGAAAAATAACTGAACATTGAGGGTTGTGGGAGTGTATTCTGTGATTGTGTTGAGATCTGCTGGCCGGCGAGCGGATAAACACGCTCAAAGTATGGAGGTTGAGAGTATGGGGGAATGAAAAGGTTTGTGCTAGTGTTATCGTAAAGAGCGTGGACGTCGTTGGGTGATCTCTGTCCTCTCGGAGCTGGCGGGCGCAGGTAATAATTGATAGGATCACGATTTGTCGCGTGTCCCGAACCCTGACCGGAGTCAACTGACTGTGAAGTATCTGCTAGAGCGAGAGCGGGCATTGGTCAGGCTCGGAGACGGAAGGGATGATGAGAAAAGTGAAAGGTCAGTGTACTAGATGGGCGGGGGAGAAAGGAGCGAAAAAATGTGCGCCTGAGAGCAGCTACATCTTATAATCCCATTTCCAGACGAAAGAAGAATACGATGCCAACAGCCTTGTCAATAAATGCCAAGTACTGTATTCCTCCTCTTCCGGATTACGTAACCACATCCCGTTCATTTCCCGGACCGCCGGCAACTGCAAGTATCCTCTGCACTCATCCTCCATGGACTCAAATATCGCCATTTTAACTCGGTCACATAGGGTTATCGCAGCAAAAAAACGTGAAAAACGAAATCAGATCAAGGAAATAGTATTCGACGACGATGCACGAAGGTACGCATGGTACAGATTCGCGAATGCACCACTTCACACATGGTCCTTACTAGAGAGTTCCTCACTGGATTTCACAAGCGGAAGGTGGCAAAGAAAGAGGAGGCTATAAAGAAGGCGAAGCTCAGGGACAAGCAGGAAAGACTAGACACGCGACGTGAGGTGTGTCTGTGTCCAGCTTGTTATTTGGCCATTTCCAGAAGTTTAATCGTTTTAACTAGCATCGGCGCGCCTTAGCGGAGCGAGCGGCACAGAACGCTGCGGAGGTCGAGAAGGCGTACGGTGCCACCATAGGTGATCAATCACCGTATGCGTTGTGCTGCGGATCATTGACATTCAACAGATGATGGTGATGACGAGAACGAGGGGTTCGGCTCCTCGGGAAATGAAAGGGAGCGGGAGGTAAATGGAGAGTATGAAGGCGAAGAACAACTTGCTACTGTGACAGTGGTCGAAGATTTTGACCCTGCTGACTTTTTACATGGCCCACCCATGACCGGCTCCGCACCCACTGATGGGTTGGACATCCCTTCCCCCGCGCCCGTGAAGCCAAAAGGGAAAGAGAAAGCCCATAATGACACTTTGAAGCCAAAACGCAAGGCAAAGAAAAATGAGAAGACGAAGAGTGTCAAGTATCAAACGAAGGCGGCACGTTTGGCGGAACGCTCCAAGCAGCGGGCGCGACGCACAGAGAAGGCAGAACGGGCCGGAGGAAAATCTTCGAGGAAGGGAAAACGCAGATGATTTCAGGTTATTCCCCCGTCAATCGTGTATTTTTTCATTCTACACTGCTTGTAGTAGATTGCTTTCATTTTCGACAGACAGACTTCGCATGCATGATGTTTCTGTCATATGTTCGGAGCAAGTTTGGAGGGTTGCCAGTTTGAATGCCGAAATCTCCGGTATCTCGGCGGTCCCGGCCGGACGTTTATGAACTGACCGACACGTTGGCCAAACGCTACTGCTCGTCATCTACATCCATTCGAGGGCTCTAACAGAGCAGCTGGCTGCACTATGAATTCCCTCTACACCCATGGCGTCCGACAAACAAATTCGCTCACTGCCGACCTCGAGCGGCTGCGCAATGGAGACAACTCAGCATCCCTCCTAGGTCTGTTGAATTCCCTGCTTACTTTCGAAGGGAAGGAGCTTGGGTGATGGACAAGAACTCACGGACCCACCTCGTTAGGACAGATATCTGCCTCACTTGCTGCGATGCATAGAACCATTGAGGATTATGATTCGATGGCCAAGAGGGAAATAATAAAGGCGAAGCAGGAGAAAGGGCAAATGTGCGTGACACGCGTTAATGGCTTATATTGAACTGACTTGTCTCTATCATCGTTGCAGGCGTGTGCAGAAGTTCCGTTCCGACTATGCTGAACTGAAGGGTCAGTTCGAACTAATAAAAACGGAGGCATGTCCAGTCATTTTGTATCCACAATGTAGGTCTCACATGCAAGTATAGAGAGCTGCGGTACAGCGAAACGAACTTCTAGGTGGTTCGTCAAGCATGCTATCTCCTTCGTCGGATACACGACGACGATTCACGCCGACTGCTGCTGCCTTGAACGGTGGAGCATCCCCATCACAACACTCTGAGTCACCTTTCCGAACGCAAACACCACTACCGGGCTCAACACTTCGTGAAAGTCACGCATTACATGAGCATTCATTTATCCAGAATACGGAGACGAGGTTGGATGAGTTCCTTGCCCAAGGGCGAGAAGTGTTGGATAACCTGGTGGATCAACGGAATGTTCTCAAAGGGACGCAGAGACGACTCTTGGATACTGCAAATACAATGGGTCTCAGTCGGGACGTTATAGGGTGGATTGAGAGAAGAAGGTTAGTGGAGTACTCTTAATTGTCGATCAAGCTGATGTCTTGTAGCACGCAGGATATGTACATCTTCTTTGGTGGCGGAGTGTTCACGTTTTTCTGTTTCTGGTTGATATGGCATTATCTAGGCTAACTCAGCCTAACTAATTCTGGACTTGCATATGTTGCCTGTATACGTACCCCTACGTACTCTTCGGCTAGTTCTGTCTAGCAATATTCACGCTTGTAACGTGTCGTATCACGAGTTGCGGAACTTGCCGGACCGAAACCGCATCTGTGAGCGCTTCCCAAAACGCAAACCGAACGACGTCGGACTGACATCCAACGAAGTTCTGGTACCTTTTGTTGCTGTGATGGCCTTAGCTGGCCCTAGCGAGCCACACGACTATACAGAGGGCGCGTCAGCCATCGACATTAACGATGCTGTCGCCAATTCGCGGCGGCATTCATCATACGGCGGGGACAGTGGTCAAGGCGCCATGTTTGACGGACCAGGACAGGAATCAATACCTACAAGTATGTCGAGGATGTCTTATACAGATCATGGAATGGAAGGGAGACGAAGAAGCAGGGAGTGGTCCAGGGGCCGGAGGAAAAGTGAGGAGTCAGTTGGACGTAGAAGTCGGAGAATGAGCACAGATGGTGAAATTTCGCAGGCGACGGAGGAGATGAGGTCTGGTAGTGAAGAAGAAGCAGAAGATGATGACGGAGGCACCAGCCATAGAGGGCGTAGACGCAGGGGATCCTTATCACCCACCCACAACCGATCCTCTGTATTCGAGAACATTGCTAACTTGTTCAGCCGTGGTGCAGGGGAGCGCAGGCCTTCGCTTTCACGACGTTCATCTGCATCTTCGACTCGAAAATCACGACGAAGGCCCTCAGACGCAGGGTCAGAATATGCTCTTGCAGACGAAGTGAATGAGCGATGGGGGTACTCATCCGGAGAGGAGGATGACGAGACAGAGTCCGACGAGTCGCATCCGCTGAACCCTTTCCACAGCGAAATAGACTATGGGTCGTACCCTCCATCTCCAAGTGCAGGCTCACACCTTCCTATCTTCGCCGCTGATCCAATTTTTGGCGATGAGGTGCGCATAGACATAGACATACCTCAAGAACCGCTAAACCCTCCACCCCCTGGGCCGCCAAGCAGACAAACCATATATGTACCAGAGGAGGACAATACCTTCCGTTTAGTGGGCTATGAAGTTATCATTTGGCGGCAGTGGCTCTGGCGAGTGTGCTGTGTTGCAACGTTGGGTGTCGTGGGTCTCTTGGGCCACTGGTTTCCTCGTGTATGGCTACGGTGCGTTGTACAAGAGAAGGCTTTTAGAGATATTAAGCATGGTTGTGTTGTCGTCGAGGTGCGCAATGCCATAAACTTCTTGGAGTACCTTTAAGTCATCTGTCGTCAGTCTGCACACAGAGACATCACATTGTTCCCTGTCAAGCGTCTAGCATATCCATATGCGCGATCAACGGTTTTCCCTATCGCTCCTGTAGAAGCGGACGGACGACCACTGCTGTTGACACGCGGCGAGAGACAAGAAATTCTTGAGGACCTCCATGTCGTTGATTATAGATACTCACGTTTTGCACTTGACGTTCAGACTGGATTATTCGGCATGATAAGGTGAGATAATGACATTACGCCTCCGTTTTTGCTGAGCGTCAAGCAGGGACTGGCGTGATCCAACATGGACGGGTCTGCATTCCATCCAGAACGGGCTTTCGCAATTTGTTAGGCATCAACGCTTGGTCTTATTTGGACCGAACATTGTCGATATCGAGGGCAAATCGACGATATCCCTCCTGGTTGATGAGGTGCGTCCAATATTGATGTTCATGGACCAATGGCCTCCCCTCACGTACGGTAGATTATCCACCCATTCTACGTGTTTCAAGTGGCCAGCATCATCCTTTGGTCATTAGATGACTACTATTACTATGCGTTCTGCATCGCGCTGATTTCTACATTGAGTGTTGTGACAACCCTCATTGATACCAAGAAGGTGAGAAGACACGCCTGAGTATGTTACGAAAGACCCTTATGCTCTCCTAGACTATCAAGCGCATGCGGGAGATGTCCCGCTTCTCCTGTGAAGTTATGGTTTATACAGACGGTGGCTGTATGCAGGATTTTTCTTGTCCTGTGCTCCAGCTCACGATGATGCAGGGGTTGAGCGTGACTCCACCGACCTCGTCCCAGGAGATATGGTAAACCTCACTGAATTGCGTGCATCTCTGTTTCCTGCAGACATACTTCTTCTCTCTGGTGATGCGATTGTGAACGAAAGCATGCTGACTGGCGAAAGTGTACCTGTTTCGAAGAATCCAGCCAAGGACGATGATATTGCGCGTTGGCGGGATCTCAAGGACGCCCAGGGTGAGCTTGCCAAAAGCTTTATTCATGCAGGGACCAGAGTGGTTCGCATCCGCGGTGCTCTGGCAAGTGATGGGACCACAGGACAACCTGCCCTCGGGTTGGTTGTTCGGACAGGTAGGTCTTCTGCAGTGAGCGGAGATTATACATTCATGAATAACAGGGTTCAACACGACCAAGGGTGCACTTGTCAGGTCCATGTTGTTCCCAAAACCAATTGGATTCAAGTTTTACCGTGATTCAATTCGTTTCATTGGTGTTCTGGCATGTATTGCTACCCTTGGTTTCTGTGCCAGCGCTGTGCAGTTTGTCCGACTTGGAGTACGTATTGTGGTTTACTTATGCAAATTCTGCTCACATGGACGCAGATCAAATGGCCTGTCATTCTGGTCCGTGCTCTCGACTTGATAACAATTGTGGTTCCACCCGCTCTTCCGGCGACCCTCTCGATCGGGACGAATTTTGCCATCGGACGTCTTCGCAAACTTGGAATCTTTTGCATCTCGCCCACGCGTGTCAATGTCGGAGGAAAAGTCAACGTATGCTGCTTTGACAAGACAGGCACCCTCACAGAGGATGGACTAGACATTCTCGGCGTGCGCTCCCTCGACCGCAACGTACACCGCTTTGGTGAACTCATCGACAACATCTACGATCTACCCTCCATCCACGACCGCACGAGCTTCCTTCACGCACTCGCGACGTGTCATTCCTTGAAGATGGTAGGCGGCGACATTATTGGCGATCCACTGGACGTCAAGATGTTCGAGTTTACCAAGTGGACTCTTGAGGAGGGATTGGTCGCGGGGACAGGCATTATCAAAGGAAGAAGCGGGAGCGAACGGCCAGCTGCGCTTGTGCAGACTGTTGTGCGACCACCTGGGAGTGCCCAGTTCCGCCTGGAAGATGCTCTTAAGACGGGGGCGAAGGTACATCATGACATGAAGTAATGCACAGAATTCTAACTGTTACATCTCAGCATGCTCATTTCCTCGAACTTGGCGTGATCCGCACCTTTGAATTCGTCTCAAGTCTGCGGCGGATGAGTGTCGTGGTCAAAAGGCTCAGGAGCACCAGTATGGAGATCTACGTTAAAGGAGCTCCAGAGGTTATGGTGGATATTTGCGAGAAGGACTCTTGTTAGCTTTCTATCTTCCTCGAAATTTAAGAAGCTGATTATTCTGCAGTTCCACAGGATTACGATGACCTGCTATCATACTATACAAGGCGTGGGTACCGTGTTATTGCAATGGCGGGCAAAACTATCGAAAGTTTATCATGGCTGAAGGCTCAAAAGATGAAGCGGTTGGGCATCTTTTTTTACTTTGGTTCCACAATTGCTAATGATTTCATAGGGAGCAAGCGGAGTCGAATCTTCGTTTCCTTGGACTAATCATCTTTGAGAATAAGTTAAAGCCGGGGACGACTCCTGCCATCCAGACCCTCCGGGCAGCTCATCTGGCATGTAGGATGATTACTGGAGATAACCCGCTGACTGCTGTTAGCGTCGCACGAGAGTGCAGCTTGGTAAGCCAAGCTGCCCATGTCTTCGCTCCTGTGTTCATACACGGTGAGCAGTCAATATCGTCACTCTATACTCATTGCGAGACTTCTTTGAATCTCAGGAAATGCTAATACACCCATGTCAAAATTGGAGTGGTCCTCCATGGATGATCCCTCTTGGAAACTGGACGACTACAGCCTCAAACCATTACCTCCACCTTCACACCTTACCGCAGCAGAGCATGAGGTCGAGTACCAGGATTGTGCGTTGGTTGTGACAGGTGATGTATTCAGATGGATGATCAACCACGGTCCTCTTGAAACTGTACAGCGGGTGAGGCCATTTGGTCGAGTGGCACAGTATATGAACTGATTTTTGCCCTCAGATGCTTGTCAAGACTCAGATCTTTGCTCGAATGTCGCCTGATGAAAAGAATGAGGTTGTCGAAAGGCTGCAAACTTTAGGTTATACCGTGCTAATGTGTGGAGACGGCGCGAATGACTGTGCAGCACTCAAGGCCGCAGACGTTGGCATTTCGCTGTCCGAGGCAGAGGCGTCTGTAGCGGCCCCCTTCACCAGCAGGACGCCTGACATCAGTTGTGTCATCGAGGTCATCAAAGAGGGAAGGGCTGCTTTGGTCACCAGCTTCTCGTGTTTCAAATACATGTAACAAAGTCCCCTCTCTGCTCCTGCGAATCTACTGATATCTTTCAAGGGCGCTGTATTCCATGATCCAGTTCACGACAGTCACTCTGCTATACTCTTTCGCATCATCCCTAGGAGATTTCCAGGTACTTTCCTGACAAACCAATTTGCTCCTGCTGAACGCGTTTCTTTAGTTCCTGTATATTGACCTCTTTATTATCATTCCCATTGCCGTTTCCAGTGAGTTCGGCGGAGATTTTTTACTTGAGGCAATCCTAATTGGACTTAGTGGGGAGGACTCTCCCATATCCGCGGATATATCCCAAGCGCCCCACCGCTAGCCTGGTATCGAAGAAGGTCCTCGCTAGTCTGTTCGGCCAGATAATAATCACGAGCGGTTTTCAAATTTGGACGTTCCTCTGGGTTAGGCGACAAGATTGGTCAGTAAAGTGTTTCATTATACTGCTGAAGCCAACTCACCTGAGCTTGTCCGCAACAAGGTACCGTTCACCTGATGAAGACCCTTATGGCAATGGCGCCCATCTCAAAGCCACCAACTTTGAGAACTCAACACTGTTTTTAGTATCTTGTTTCCAGTATATTCTTGTCGCAGCCGTGTTTAGCATTGGTCCTCCTTACCGCAAGTCGATGTGGACAAACGGTCTGTGCTTCACTGTGACAATCACTGCGCAGTTCTAATTTGATGCTACTACATAGGGTGGCTGATGGCATCAGTCACTGGTTTATCGCTTCTGAATTTGCTAGTGCTGTTACAGCCTCCGAAACCCATTAGGCTGATTCTCGAGTTGATGCCACTCCCGTTTTCTGGAAGAGTCTGGCTAGCGGTATTTGCGCTCACCAATGTGGTTGTTTCACTTGCTTTCGAGCAATGGGCCACCCAGTTCATCTCACAGGTGATTGGCGTTTTGATGAACTTGCATTTGGAGAAGAGAAGACATCGCGAGGGGAAGGCGTACAAGGCTGTGGAAGGTGGAATGCAACGTTAGAGTATAAATATATAAATACCTGTGCGGACATATATCATCATGATGCTGTTGCCAATGAAACGGGGCGCTGTCCGGGGGGAATTTCCTATTTAGTCCGATCAGTAGAGGGAGGCATTTTCAGGATAACCTTCGGTTCCACTGTCTTTGCCCTCGACGCCCTGGTGGCATCGTCTCATACTCCATTCAACGCCATCTTCTCTCTGGATTCCCCAAGAAACCAAGAGCAGGCCTCTTCATTCGTTTAATTTGAGATACCAAGCCCTTCAGCTATAATGTCTTTCAAGCTTGCACTCTTCGTCTTATTTTCGCTAGGCTTTGCCAATGCAATTCCATCTGGTGGAAACGCCGCTATCGCTCGTCGCCAAGCAGCAACTTCTTCCCTTCCTGCTGTCCCTCCCACAGCCACTACAACGATGTCTATCCAAACGTGAGCCAACGCCAGTCTTCTTACAATAGTTGTCGGGCTAATCTTCGCAGTGCAAATGGTACAATGAATGAGATTTGTGTCTTGACTTTCACCCCCGTCGGCAACCAAATACAGGAGGTTCAGAATTGCACCATGTCGATGGGCGAGAGTGTGGTATCTAGCTTGATTCTCAATCCATCCTCTATAGCCAATGTTGCGTCTACTTCAACCGTGAGTCAACTATTTCCTGCCGGCCGTTATGATTCACGAAATTTGTTTTTAGAGCGCTTCTATATCTGCTACCCCTACAGTTCAAGCTGCGTTCTCCATGCCTGGGAGGTCGTTACAGGTGTTGCCGGTGGGACTTGGAGTGTTTGGAAGTATTACAGGTATCACCATCATTATCGTAGCCTTGGTTACTCTCGAGCGTGTTCGTTATCGCAGGGTAAGTCCCCCGTACACTATGTGCAACTGTTTACTGATTGGTTATCCAACAGGTCTTCAGGGAGCGTAGACTAGCCGAACAGGGTGCTATGATGGGTTACACAGCCAACTCGATCGAGTACAAGGTCTAGGGTAACGCAGATCGACAACTCGGTCACCTTTGGGTATTCTGTTGATCGGCTACATTTTCCAAAGATACTCTTCGCCAAGCGTTATCAGTGTGCTTGCTGTGCCTGGAAGAATGGTAGTACATCACTACTGTAATCCCTGGCGGAATTTCAGACTGGTTCAGTTGTAACTTCACACAGGTACTGTACTGCAATGAGTAAATTGCTACTATGGGGACACAATGCGACTAGCTAGAATACGTGAAAACCAAAGCGTTGTTCGATCCTATGTAGTAATAAGAGACGAGAGCTGTGAACCACAATATGACATGAAGCCCTCCGACGAAATATCGAGCGAACCTCGCATACCAATGAGTAGCGCAGTGCTTCTCAATTTTTGCTGTCCGTCGCTTCGGAATGAGAGGAACTAGAGTGCGCTTGAAAAATGACCAAGATCGTTGTCTCGGTGAAGTCACAGGTCTCCAGTGTCTGTAACCTGAAGGGTCAACCCAGTCATACTGAGTAACAATATTTGAACGTTTGAGCTGCTCAGTCAACGCAACAAAAAAACGCGTTTCTCGCCTCCAGCGTGTCTCCTGCTCTTTGAGTCACTGTTATTGTTGTGCGTAACGTCGAAGATCCTCCTATGTGTAACATGACAACGGGCGAGCAATACAGTACGTGGAGAATGCAGCCGTCGCCAGACGCTGCAGGGGTTCCCGAATAGTAATATTCTCCGGTAAATACCTGGAGCGAAGAGGAGACGCGGCGTGATATTGTCCAGGAACGTGGGAATGCCGGTGACTAAGCTGAGGTACTGTACAGTTACTTCAAGTTTTGAACTTAAATCTTTAGCCACCCCAGGGAACAGCGACCGACCTCCTCACCTTCGCAATGGCCCCCAAGCTCGTCCGTCTGCTCTCACACTTTTCATCCGTAATGCAGTTAATAACCATCATCTTAGGACCCCAACGAAATTAAAATCATCTACCTCCGGGCAACAGGGGGTGAAGTTGGTGCATCGTCAGCACTTGCCCCAAAAATCGGTCCTCTCGGTCTGGTGCGTGTCTGCAGTCTAGTGGCAAATAATGATATAAAGTTAAAGCTTGGAATAGTCACCCAAAAAGGTCGGAGAAGATATTGCCAAAGCTACCTCTGCATGGAAGGGTCTACGCGTGACTGTCCAGCTTACCATCCAGAATCGGCAAGCAGCAGTCTCCGTCGTTCCTTCCGCTTCCTCCCTCGTCATCCGGGCGCTCAAGGGTGAGCAGTTCTGTCTCTATTTCAATCTCCTCTCATATCGCTTGTTATAGAGCCTCCCCGTGACCGGAAGAAGGAGAAGAACATCAAGCACTCGGGCAATGTCACTCTTGACGAGATTTTCGAGATAGCCCGAACGATGAGGTCCAAGTCACTAGCAAAGGACTTGGCTGGCGGCGCGAAGGAGATTCTCGGCACGGCCCAGAGTGTTGGCTGCACAGTAGATGGCCAGCCCCCACACGATATCATCGATGGTATTAACTCCGGGGAGATTGAGGTGCCAGATGAGTAAAAGACTGTCGAACTTAAAAGTCAATGTCTCGAGTCTTTTTATATCGCCTGCCATGTATTTTTTTTCGACACTACTGCATACATGGATACATCCAAATGCTCACATGCTCTCCCCATGCATTGGTGTTTGTTGACAGTCATTGCGTAGACGAACTCGCAGCTCCACATCCAGGGCAAGGACGTGTACCGGTTGAGTTCAGCGATCAACAGTAACATCAAGTTACGGTCATTGTGCAAAGCTGTTCGCGATGTGGGGTATTGCTGGACGTGGAGCGATACATGCTGCGTCGGCAAGGTAGAGCTTCAAGAACCACTCAACTCCATGTTTGTCTGGTATCACTACTCTGCCCTTACCATTGTCTACCTGTCAGATGTTCCGCCTTCGTCCAAGTCTGGGGCACTGGCAAGCGGTGTTTGGACCACGCGAGGATGGACGGTTGGAGAATTCCTCGCTCCAAAAGCCAATCTCTTTTATCAGAAGGATTAGATCCCACTCTCAACAATCGCTCTCCAAACCACAAAGTGGCCGTCACGATCATGCAGGAGTTAGGGGATGTGACGGGCATAAATCGAGAAGCCCTTGTCACCTTCCGTCCAGGGATGACAGGTGTTCAGGAGTAACTCCGATGGGCATCGACGCAGGAAGACATCACATACTCATTGTTCGGGATCTTTGACGCCAAGCTACCAGGTCAACTATAGCGAGAAGAAGCAACACGCTCTCGGGTAGCTTCTGCAGGAGATAGTCAGGTGACATCATCACCCTGGACTGGGTCGGAAAATACTCCGAGTTCAACAGCTGTCTGCCAGCTGACATCACTTCGTACAACCGGCTCTTTCTGGGGGTGAGATACAGACCCTAGCCTCCTCGCTGGGAGTAGCTGGAGAGCTGGCTTCAAAATTGTACAACATTCTTAAACACCTGACCGGCGGCACCGAGCACTCCTAGTTTCGCGCACCGCTGCCTCTTACTTCCTTGCATCGCGCTTTCTGTCACTCAAGGAGGTCTGGTCGAGACGAGGAGACCATTTTTTTCATATTGCGTCAAGGCAGCCGGGCTTCGCGACCTCCTGATCATCACGGAAGACAAGCTGATTTAGTTTTCACCGTCAAAGCCCACTCAGTACAAATTCTTACTTGTTCGTCCGTGGAATCGTTATCTCCTCCAGCGGCCTGACTTTGCGGATGAAACGGAGAGCGAGAGAGGTTGGTCCGCGC
>QFEN01000746.1:0-31902 GCA_003316125.1 Auricularia polytricha
CCGCAAATTCATCAGAGGTCTGTGATGATTACTACTTGAATAAATTTTCAGACAAGGAGGTTTTCCATACCATGCACACAGATCTAATGTAGATTTTTTGCATGTTGCTTGTAGTACTACAATTGATTGTGTATAGCTATGATAGTTCTACAATTGATTATCTGTGCATCTGATCAGGTTGATATAATAATCTTGTTAACGCTTCACAAGCTTCACATCTAATCAGGATTTGATTTCATCGATTTCCGTAAAGCTTACGATGTTGACTCAGCGTCCGAGCTCTCCACCAATCAGATGCCACCATCACTGAAGTCGTAAGCATTCGTAAGTGTCCGTAACACGCTTAAGCTAAGCGTTAATTTCAGCGG
Source organism: Auricularia polytricha (assembly GCA_003316125.1). Taxonomy (NCBI): domain Eukaryota; kingdom Fungi; phylum Basidiomycota; class Agaricomycetes; order Auriculariales; family Auriculariaceae; genus Auricularia; species Auricularia polytricha. The sequence continues at coordinate 369 of QFEN01000746.1, forward strand.
TTTTACTGATGCTAAGTGAGCATTTCGGGAGTAATCGGGATTCTATATACGGTAAGTAAAGAATGACCATGAACACAGTGGGCTACGTCCAACAGGAGAAAGGACGTTCCTTCTGCGAATCCTCTGTCGCAGAAAGTGTATGACAGGCATGGTAAAGGTCGCTGAGGTTCTATCAGCATCTTAACACTGTCATGTGTGTCATTCATCAGTAAGCTGCTGGATGGCATTTAAGTGAATATCCGGACATTTGTGTTCACGAACACACACGTGCACCGATATGAATATCACAGCCGTTCGCCGTGGACTCCGTGATAGTATGTTATCATGAACTGTATTTGATGGGGAAAGACAGGATAGAATGGGGACATGGAGACAACTATATAATGCACAATTCAGGATGGGCTCAGGGAAAATTAAAACACACTGCGGATCCTGGAGGGATGAACCAATATCGCATGGACAACTTATTCTTCATTCTCTCCCTGACCCATCTTGGCATCAAATCTTCTCATGCAGCCTCAGGATAATGCTGCATCATGCGCCTGAGGTCCGATCCCGGAATCCTCTTCTCAAACTCAAATGTGCACGGCATAACATTTGGCATCGACCCGGTCATGAACCCCATGTCCTCTAATGGCTTCGTAGGATCCAGACTGAGCCGGAAGGACCACAGAATAAGGAGGGCAGTGATGAACACCGATCTGTACCCGAAGTGAGTTTGGAAGACTGCATACGTGCAAGATAGCTTTACCTGTTTGCGACATGTTGACCGGGGCATACGCTGAAAGGAATGACATTCAAAAACGAATAGCCGAAAGGCGGTGCCTACCGTCGACCAAAGCCGTAAACAAAGAATTTTAAATCGTTCAGGCCACCTTGCTCGTTGATCCAGCGCTCAGGCTTGAACGCGTCAGGCTCCGGGTAGACATCTGGATCTCGAGAGATCGACCTAAGGCAGTGACTGTTAGATCCTTCATCTTTTGAAGCACGATACTTACCAATGGTTGCCGAATACCGTGGTCCCAGCCGGAATACAATAGTTTTTCTGACGGGCAAGATCATCATTTGCGCGAAAGTTGTTCAAAGATCACTTGCCCAAATCACGTCTTTGATTGTTCTGTGAGCCAATCCTGCGGCGTGAATGTTGTGAAACCTAGATACAAAACGAAAACGATGATGCCCACCACCAGAAGCCACAGGTCTCCATCTCAAAGCCTCAGAGATGAATGCTTGCAAGCGAGGAAGGGATCTTTGATCCGCGAAGGTCGGCGCTTTAGTGCAAAAATTATTGAACCCACAGCACCGCGATAGGGAAATCAATCAAGCTACCTCGGTGCCTTCCGACGACCGCATCAAGCTCGGCCTGAACTTTAGCTTGTTCTTCGGGGAAGCATGCAGCTACCATGAGTACCGTGCATATTGACATAGAAGTCTTTCGCCTGATTTTAGCCACATATCTTCGGAGGCAACAAAGCAACACCCCACCGTTTCTGACCCAGCTCCAAAAAAGGCACCACCAAGAAAGGCCATCTCAGTCTCTGACAATCCATAGAGATGGCTATTTTCTAGCATATATTTTGTGAACGAAGGGCCGATGTCCTCATTGCTATGCTGTGGAATAACTCAGTCATGAAGTGAATATCGAAAGGGAAATGCATACCATTTGCGCTTTCACACGGTTCAGGTGACCACTGTTGAGTTTCCTGTTCCTCTCAAACCCTAACTTCAAGTCTCGGCCATACCAAGGAAGGTATTTGAGCCACGGGATCGAGTCCACCAGGTAAGCACCAGGGCGCAGGGTTTGAATAGCCATCCCAACCATTTCACGCATCTCAACGACTTCGGGATCAGTCGCAGACGTGGGCGTATTCTTCCCATATGCAACTTTCATAATTGTCGTTGCAGCATAACTTCAAAGTACCCGTAAGCAAAGTACTAATAATATCATAGCCGACAGCACTTACGTTATCACATGGTGCTGGAAGTTCTGTGGATCATCGAGAACGCCAAGGACTATGTTCTTCACGTGTGACATCTGCAGTGGCTGATAGGCCTCAGCTGCTTTAGGCTGAAGATGTGAATGAAGCGCTCTGCATCATGTTGAATAACCAAATAGATGAGGGAAAGGGTTTTGCATACTACCAACCTACGCATCCGGCGGAACCTGTCCCCAAAGGGTGAAAAGGCGATGCTCATTCCGCCGCCAAATAGTTCACCAGCAGCAACCATGGGAGGACGATCAGCTAGCAATTTGCCTTGGTTCTCCATAATCTCCACGGCGGCCTGCAACAGAATGTTGTTGAGCCTGGATATGATAACGCAGTATGAAGGGACTGACTTGGTAACGGCCGATAATGACAATCTTTTCCAATTTTGATCGAATAGTGATCAGAGGACCGTACTCCTCAATCCATCCCGCTATAGTGAGAAACGGTCTTGTCAGCGATTAGACATGATCAGCATTCAAAAGTTAATGAGTCGAATGAGACACTTTACTTGGGATACGGCAGAATGTGCCCTCGAAGTTTCGAAGTAACAGGAGGGGAAGGTGGGAGAGGGAGGCCACTCTGTGATTTAGGACGATAGGCCTCCACAATTACTCCCACTACAGCAAGACAAGCCGCAGCACTGAGGACGAGCTGCGCGTTATCAGAGATGCGCAGGTCAGTGGTTGATGGGATGAGCGCAAAGAAAAATTGGAGGGAACTCATCGTAAGTTGCGGTACATTCGAGTAATGAATGACTGACTTTTAAGTACTCCTTGCCAATAGACGTATCACCTGTACCCGGAAGCCATGCTGGCGTGCGACGGGTCACGGATAGTTATCATTGAACCACCAAGAGAAGCCGTTGGGCTCTGGAGAGCACTCCGACGGAAACGTGAATGGGGACTCGCTTACAATTCATTTGGCCCACACACTTCATCCTATTGGTGCCACGTTTCGATGAGTTTCGCGAGCCACAGCTATCAAAAGGCTTAGGAGCAATTTTGGGGGGCAATTCTTCTGACAGAACGTTCTATGACTTTGAGTATTTTCTATCGCAGCAACGATAACAGCGATTTTTGACGTCGTGTCCGTAACATCTAATGTAACTTGAAGTACTGCCACCAACATAGATCCACTCACCAATGGAAGACAGACACTGGCATCGATGCCGATCTTCGAGACAACAGGAGAGATTCATACCGTGTGCCCAATATTAATTGGCCCTCCGCAAGTTCAACAACACGCTATAAATCACTACAGTCAGCACCAAATCCCTGCGTTTGCCAAAGCACTCACAATGTGCTTGCAGGGGAGGACGAACGGGGGTATGAGTATGATGGAAATATCGTAACCCCCCTCTAGGCGGTGTCTTATTGGATGTTATGGCCGGATAATTTAGTATTTTAGAATTTTCAAACTCCACCAGTCCTCCTTACCTTTTGCTCGTCGTCGTCGTTCTTGTTCAATATGTCTTCGTATAAATCAGCCGCGTTCAGAAACAAGCAACCCTCTGATCCATCGGAATCAAAATTCAATCCTCTAGTTCCAACACTCCAAGAACTATTCCCCACCTGGTCAAACGAAGGTGCGTCCTTGTTTTGCAATGTGACGTCCATTAATTCTCATCACTTTCAGACCTCCAGTCTCTCCTCAATGAAGTCGGTGGTGACTTTGACCTTGCGGTGACTCGAATCAGCGAAGGCATGTCGATTTTGATTTTTTTTGGCTTTTTCTTGTCGCGGTTTTGTTAATTCCGTAACGACCAACAGGGCACGCGGAACAATGGGGTTCTGTTACGCGCAAAAAAGATAAAAAGACTCCTGTAGCTCAGCACGCACCGTCAAAGGACCCAAACATCTCACGTAGCGATTCGCGTGGTGGTCGAGGTGGACGCGGGGGACGCGGTGGTCCTGGTAGGGGTGGTCGTGGTCGTGGTGGCGCACGGGGTGCACCTGGAGTCAATGGTCATGCTTCCTCTCGTATTAAAGCTTCTGGTCCCGCTCCCGAAGACAAACCAACACAGGTTGAGGATCTCACTGAACATGCTGCTGACAAGCCGGAGTCGAATGAAGGTTGGGGTGTTGCGCAGGATGAATCGACCACAGTTATAACCTGGCCTTCAGAGTCTACAATAGCTGAACCAGCTCCTGCTCAATCGCAGCCTACAACTTCTGCTTCGTGGGGTGCTAATACTGGTTGGGGTACTGTGGCCGCTGCGCCCAAACCTCCTATATCATCTGCTAAACTCCCAGCGACTTCCAAACTTTCCTGGGCTCAGATTGCAAAGTGCGCATTGGTTAAGAACTCTGTTTAATGTTCGATAGCTAATCATTGATTGTGCGCAGACCACAAGAGAAGCTCGTTGTAGCGTCACCTCCTACACCATCAGCACCATCAGTCGTCCCTCCTGCACCCGAACCGGTCTTTGAGCACCCTCCTCTTTCACCAGCTGTCAATGGCGATGCAGAACCAGTATCAGAAGGTTGGGAGGATCCGACAACTGTTCAGCCTCCTGAATGGGACGACGAGCCTCAGCTTCAACCCCAAGCCCAACATCAACCGTCTGCAGACGCTTGGGTTTCTTCTCAGCCTTTGTCAACGTCAGAGCCAGAACCAGTACCCGAGCCTCCCGCTTTACAAGAGGAGCCTGCTGCTCCCGCACCCGAGCCCGTGGCTGTCATCTCGGCCCTTCCTGCCCAAATTCAAAAGCAGGATGCGCACACTCGGTCCAAATCGCCTGTGTCTCTTTCTTCCCGCCCCGCGGTTCGTGGCAAGTACAAGGGCATTGATCAGGCTGTTGTCATGCCTTCGTCAACTGGTTTCATGCCTGGCCTTGACAAAATAGGCATGCAATTTGGAAGTTTGAGTCTTGGTGGGGACGTCATTGAGCCAACGCCGTGAGTCAAAATCTAGAATTGATAAGATAGTCAACTGATATGTTTCGGTCAGTGTCGAACCTCCCGCAGCTGAACAGCAGCCATCCCCGCAGCAGGCCACGCAGCCCCTCTCACCTCCTGCGCTTCCCGCACCCGTTCAGCAACAAGATCCTCAACAGAACGTTCCTGCGCCTGTACCGCCTGTTGCTAGCTCTATCGCTACTTCTCCCTCGCAGCCGATTCTCCCTCCTTCAGTGCAGCCTGCTCTACCACCTTCACAGACAACGCAATTTGTATCTCCCCAGCCAGCAGCACCAATCCCGCAGGTGCCTCAACATGCTCTTGCACCTTCAATGTCCCTTCCTACTCTTCCGCCGTCGAGTACCAGCTTCACTCAGCAGCCTTCCTCACAACCGCAGCACCAGCATCAACACCAGCCGCAACACCAGCCGCAGCCGCAGCACCAACCTCAACATCAACCTCCACACCAATCTCAGCATCAACCCCAGCATCAACCTCAGCAATTGCCGCAGCTTCAGCCGTATGCTGCACACTTGCACCTCGAGAGCCCGCAAACGCAGTCTCAACAATACAGCCCTGCCCAGCAGGTGCAGGCCCAATCTGCGGCGTACTTCCGGCAAGATGCACCGTACTTCAACGCACCAACACCCCCTCAACAGCAGGATTACAGTGCATCCATGAGTGGTGGTATGGGTCCCTTCGGGCAGATTGGGACGCAGCATCAGCAACACCAATCGCAAGGGAGTCACCTTAGTAGCTTTGGAGGTAGTGAATACTACAGTGATAATCAACGCGTCAGTACATTGTTTTAACTTGTTGTGTTTGTGTTCTGATCAGATGTGCAGCAGGGTTTTTACGATTCGTATGCACAATCTCCAGGGTTTGGCGGTAATCGCAATGTCCTCGGTCATGATGATGTCAAGGGTCTTCCTACCTCCCAACACCAGCACCAACATTCGCAACCTCCTTCATCCGTCATCCCTCCTTCTGCGTCTCAAACGTCGCAGCCTGCTGCTACAAGCGCACAGCAACCCTACGCACCGCCGATGCCCTACTTTTATCCGTATCCTCAAAACCAGTACTATGGTACTCCCTACAACCAAGGTTACCCTACGCCCTTCGTCAAGTACCCTGCTCCTACTCCGCCAGCAATGTTCCAGCACCAACATCAGCCTTCGAAACAGAATGACGGGTTGAGTATGGGAGCAGGCGTGCAACGTGGATTTGGCGGGTATGCCGATGACATCGGGTACCACCAGCCACCGCAGCAGCCGACACAAAATAACCACCATACGCCCAGTGAGAGGCAGTTGTATGGACACGGGCAGGGGTTCTTAGGTCGTGGGGTAGCTGCACAAAGCGGGTCGCCTGAGGCTTCTTATCGCAAAGATTCAGGACAAGGGGTTGGCGTGCAACAACAACCTGCAGGGCGCGGTGTGCGAGGACAGTACCCCCAGGTGCAGGGTAATTCAGAAGGTAATTTCTACCCATACCAGCCAAATCGCCAATACTGGCAGTAAATGGACGCACGACCTATCAGGCGCTTTCAGCTGGGTTTTGTACGTATGTGTGAGATACTGACGTTCTCAAGCGTTTTTTCTTTCTTTCGCTGTTTGTGCTTGCGCTCATACTGTTTCTTCTTTTTGCCATTGGTATCACGTTTCTATAGTTTGCATTGTACCGTTCTAGCACCACTTCGTCATATTGTGAATAAGACTAGGAGGGCTCATCGAGGAGTTCTTCGAGTGACGCGCTACTTTGTCGTCCTGAGTGCAATAGCTGTCTTGCATAAGTGAGCGCTTTGTTCTCAACGAACGACACATTGGAGTTGTCGAAAGCATAAAGCAATCCATGATGGTACTTGCCCTTAAAGCGATGCTGCTGCTGTGAAAACTAGTGAGTACTGCTCTGCATGGCCAATGATAGGATCCAATGTTTTTCCGCGACACCTGGCCAGGCTGGAGATAGTTCTCGCCAACAAAACATGATGTAGCATCATGCGTTTTGAGGCCGAGTCCAAGCACTGATCTCGGCCAACACTGCTGTCACCGCAATAGTAGGTCTCTGATCCGTGATGCTCAAGCTTGTATCACACAATATCCCCGACATCGCACTATTACTGAGCCCTAAACTAAGCATGCTATCGTTGCAGTATCATCAGTCTTGGGCTAGCGATGCATAGATCATATCGACTGCCACATTCCGGAGTTTCTAGAGTAGGCTCCGCTGCGGTAGCGCTGCTCTGGCGTCTGTATCCATTGGCCACCGCGGCATCCGAATCACCGCCTTTGAACGCTCTATGGCAGAGCCTCGAGATACTTATTATGAGACGTATTCTCCTACAAGGTACGCATGCTGACCACTGACTTTGTATCCTAGCAGGACCGAGGTTGCAGTCATGTCCGACGCACTGTTTCAAAATTCATTCTACATCGGTAATGTTTTCAATTTCATTCTATACGGTAAGCACTCTGACTGCAGAGATTACTATTTCTGACTTGATGGTTTACAGGTGTGGAGTTGGTGCTGTATTTCAACACCATGCAAGCGTACCTCGAAAAACAATTAGAACACAGGCCCTCCGACAAGTTTTATATGATCTTCAGTACTATATTACTCTTTCTTATCACGATCTTTGTCGCCACGCAATCAGTTTTAGGACAGGAGATGTGGGTTATCAATGCAGGCTACCCTGGTGGAGCTCTTGCATACTTTATTGCCCACGTTTCGGTGTGGTATCAGACAATGGGTTCGGTTGCGTCTATCCTGCTGCAGTTGATGACTGATGGTCTGCTCGTAAGTGTACTCTCTAGTTCGACCCAGAATGAGTGTACTGATGAGAAATCAGATTCATCGATGTTTCACGGTCTGGCGTGGAAGTTACCGCGTCCTTTTCGTTCCTTGTTGCCTCTGGATGTCGTCTCTCGGTAAGATGGTCCTCTTCTTCCCTTGCAACTGCTCAGTCAATCAAACAGTGTTCGGGATTCTTGACCTCATCACTAGTGGTTCCCCGAATGGCGATTTCTATGAGGGGTTGGCAGCACGCGTTGGATTGGTGTATTTTTCCTTGACCATTGGCCTCAACTTCATTACTACTTGTCTCATATGTGGCCGCATACTGTTTTATGCAAGGCACATGCGAAACCACCTTGGTCTCGAAGTTTCGAAGGCGTACTTCACTGCAGTAGCCATTGTTATCGAGTCTGCGCTACCATACACATTATTTGGGATCGCATTCCTCGTGTCATTCGGCATCAACAGCGATACGTCGATTCTCTTCCTCTCCTTGTATGGCATGTTTACCGTGAGTGGTGACAGCTGTCACATTTGAGGTTCTGTTGCTCAATTATTTCTTAGTGTATTTCCCCCCAAATGCTAATTCTTCGTGTTGTGAGGCGAAGGGCGTGGAGGATCGAAACAGCGCAGCAAACGACTCTGGTTTTCGCTACTCGCTCGGCTGCAGCGCCTCAGACCACCTCTGAGACTGAGACTGGTAGCTCAGTGGTTTAACTCTAAGCAATTTCTGCGTTAAAGCCCTGCAAGGCAGTTCACTGATCAACATTAGGGACTGGTGCTATTTCAGTAGCTACTGTCGTTTATTATTATCCTTGCTAGGCAAACATTTTACCAATGAGAAGACTTTGATATCAAAAGGCGGGCGAGCTTATAATAGTGATTTGATCGGATGAGGGTATTTTAGGCTCGGTGCTCAGCGCTCGCTCGCTCGAATATTGACCAGACATCTGGGAGGATGTACATAGATACTGAGGAAGTCGTTCTGGTCTCGATATGCTCGCAGATATTATTGTGGCCCTCTGAAATCAGTATCAACACGGACCTTGATGATCATGCATAATTATACACATATGCGCTCCCTTGTGGTACCATTAGCATGCCTGACGATCTTGATGGCCATGACATCAATCAGCCGAACTAGTGATCCGGCAGAGGCGAGCACATTCGGACACGATCAGCGTTTTCCATGGACCATCGATATCATGTATGATATGTATCTCATGTTGAGTGCAGTATTAGCTAGCATGTACATGCATATGATAGAACCTGGCGGCCGGAGTCCCTACGTAATGAATTAATTAATTATGGGCCGTCAAGAGAAAAATACCGGCCGGCCGGGGTCTCGGCCCATAGCGGGGTCAGGAGGTATTCCGAATCCGAGTAACCAAGTAGTGTAAGTAACCAAGAGCACGACAGGTGAGAGTTGGGTGAGAGCGCTTCTGAGTTCGTATCTCTGTTGCTGGTTTTTTTTACTGATTTTCTGCTAGCAAGCGAACCTGTGTCGGTTCTAACTAGGCTGGTTGTACCTCTGTCGTATAACGTTGGTGGAGTGACCCTCCTTCTGGAGTCATGCCGCGACTACGCCCATCAACATTAACCATTCAGCCAAAATCACACTCGTTCGAATCCCAGTCAATTGCATTTCGCGATACATCTTCAGAGTCAATCTCAGAATCTCCGCTCGCATCGGACGATGAGCTCTTGCAGCTATCTTTCCCTTCGTCATCCTCCTCGAGCCCCATAGCCTTGAACATTCCTGATGCAGAAGAGTTGTCCCGAGACCTGGCAGCACTTGCTCAGCTACGCCAATCTGTGCAGAAAAATCTTCGTCTCCGACCAATTCGTTCGTTTAGCAGATTACCAAAGACTGCTGTTCCAAATGTCACCGCTATTCCATGGCGTCAAGATCAATACAACCGCCAGTGGTTTGATTCAGATTCTTCCTCTCCCAAAAGTGCAAGCAGCACGTACCTTACCCCTGTTGACGTTAACTTCCCTCCTCCTCCTGCCTCGTCTCCCCCCGAACCTCCAAGCCGTGCCAGGAAGCCTCCGCAACGCTCCGCGTCTATGCCCTCTCCCCGCGTTCCCACTTCTGCTATGGATCCCACTGAATTACTTATCCGTCTCGCCTCTCCCACTCGCCCACTTCTCATTGACACCCGCCCTCACGCTGCCTATGCTGCGACTCACCTTTTAGGAAGTATTAATATCGCCATGCCGTCCCTCATTCTTAAGCGCTCAAAACGTACACTACCTACTTTTGCATCACTTCGCCAGTTCATCACCAGTGACGAGGGAAAGAACGTTTTCGATGCCTGGGACGTTGACGGGGATGCCGTCATCGTTCATGGGGAAGAGACCGATGAACGGGAGAGAGACAATACAGGTGTCATTGCATGGGCCCTGCTGTCAGTTCTTACAGGGTTTCTGAACCCAGGCAAGGTGTGGTATCTTCGTGGAGGAATTGTAGGTGCTCAACTTCACGCACGACTCCGAAAGAACATCATCCATGCGCCCCATCCTCCTTCTCCTTCCCAAGCCTCTTTGCGACTGCCAAAACCACCCAAGAGTGCAAAGGGAAGGGCATTCCTTCAACTTGACACCCACAGCGCTGCTGGGCCTAGTACTAGCGTACAAATTGAGCAGGAAGATCAATGCCATGGGGGCGAAGTGGAAAGACCAGGGCACTCCCCATTACCGATCATGCCTGGGCTCTCGCTCACCCTCGATAACCCTACGGATTCTGACCCTCCGCCCTCCAAACTCGCTTTTCGCCGCCCACCTCTCCCACGGAGATCAAGTAATCTCTTTGTTGACAGTGTCAAGGCAAACGGAACCAGCGATGCAGCAAATAGTCGCGCGGAGTGCGGACAGACTCTGATGAAACCCCTCAAACATGCTGTGACAACTCTCCCGCGGCTTCAGATTCACACGGCTCCAACGCGCAGCTCAACGCTCCCTATTACACCCTCGCAACAGGCCGTGTTTCTCCATCCACCGCCTGCATCCCCGTCGCATCTCACGCTTCTCCATTCTAATCACACACCTCCAGCGAGCGCGTTTAACTCGAGCTTTAATTTCAATCCCACCAATGGTAGTTACACTGGGAATGCGAGCCCATCTCCACCAATGCCCATGACGCCATCCACTGCACGGCCGACGCCAACAACATCCACACCTGGCGCCTCCGACACCGAAAATGAGCGCGAAGAGTTCATCATCTCTACGATCCTCCCTAACTTCCTCTTCCTCGGCCCCGAACTCATTTTGCCTTCACATGTTTCGGAATTACAATCCCTGGGTGTGAAACGAATCATTAATATCGCGGCTGAATGTACAGACGATCGCGGGCTAATGCTTCGGGAACGGTTCGAGCGGTATGTGCACATTCCGATGAGGGACTGTGTCGAGGAGGAAGGAGTTCGTAAGGGGTTGAGTGAGGCCTGCGATGTGCTTGGTAAGTACTTCGCCTTCGTATATTCATGCCTTGCAATTCGATGTTTCCGTCAGTGGAAAATCGGGTATTTGATACAACCCTTTTCTCGGTGTCCAACATCATACGTTCTTCCTCGGTGTACATGGACTGATTCCTGATGCAGACGAGGCTGCTCTCTACAACGCACCCACATATGTGCACTGTAAAGCCGGCAAATCGCGTAGCGTCACCGCAGTGATGGCGTACCTGATCCACAGCCACCATTGGCCACTGGCACGCGCATACCAATTCGTCCTAGAGCGTCGCAAGGGTATCAGCCCGAATATCGGGTTTGTGAGCGAACTCATGGCATTTGAGGAAGCAGAGCTCGGGCGCATCACGAAGCCCAAGCCATCTGCTGCAGTGAGTGAAAATAGTGCTGGTGACGTCGGTGTTGGCACGGGCAGGCGACCAGCGCATGTAAGGGAGAGCTTGCCCCCAATGCCTTCATGGGACCGCGAGGAGGAAGAAGCCGGTGATGAAATGGGCCAGGACATGGAAATAAGGGACCGGGAGGGGCGGTACCGTCATGTTAGGCGGGCTCCGGTGGATGAGAACACTTTGCAGCCGATGAGGCGAGTGAGCAAGGCAGGTCTCGAGAGTGCTGGATCGATAAATGGGGATGATGGGGATGGGACGTGATGACACATCTAGGTCATACCCTGTTGTCTTAGTGCATTGTTGATGGATTATTTTCTGATCTCCATATATACTTAACGAATTACATTAAGCCCACCAACTGCGATGAGTTGACTCCATCGTGCTAACTTCAACGGTCGACTATGGAACTGCAACGTCCGTCCTTATATCCATTTCATTCAATTCGATAGTCATTTGATTCAGTTTTGCGAAGTTTAACGGAACCTATTTGTATTAGCAGGCTCACAACTACAGGAATTCATCATCGAATAATCATGTGCATACAAAAAACCAGTCATCCGACAGCTATCAAACCCAAACCCACTCATCATCCAGCTGGCGCTGCACGTCAGTAATCTTAGCCCTCAGGTCCTGAACCTCACTGGGTGTGATGGAATGCTGCTCGATCAACTCGACGATCCTATTTAACGCCTGATCCCCCTCAGGATGTGCACGAGGAACTAGTGAAGGCACGCTTGACTTAATCGCTGCGTGGACATGGTTTTTGCTCGCCGCATCATAGGCAATCATGGCAAGCTTGAAGACATGACAAGAGATGGGCTCTTTGGGCGCAAGTAGAAACAGAATCTGCATTATGCATGTCAGGTCCACAATACTCACTCACGTCGGCTGGTAGCAGGCGTGACAACACCCGTAGTGGTGGGCACGTTACGTATGAACGCATGTGGCGTAAGGATATCCACTATTGCTGAGATAACAGCAAGTCCGAAATCAAAATCACTGCAGATGTTCCATAACCTGAAACGTGTCCAATGAACGACGACAGCTCACGACGTACTTGTCATATCTGGAAGGTTGTCATTGTCCAGACCTCGTAGGAGGAGTTGTTTGAACTCGAGACCGAGAAGGTTCTTGGCAGATACACATAAGGTCATGACTCATGATGAGAACTCGTGTCGTCGAAATTCCAAACGGCGATGATATCAGCATGGATCCCAGACAGACATTCCCACACTGCGAAGTTCACACCCGCTGCAAGACATCTCCAATGCCCTAAAATGCCGCAAGTCATAACATTGCATATGAACACATTAATGAAAACTGCTAATGCTACACTGATGAATTAGAGAGAGCTAAAACAAGAGGATGATGGTCGTGCATACACAATTGATGCCTTTATCTCAAGACCGATGTCCACTTGCTGGGCCATCATTGCAATTAGTGCTGCTTCCGCTGTGACGTATTGGTCAACATTGGTGGTTGTTATATCGACCAACTGTTGTACAGTGTCTTCTATCGCGTCCTCGGCTGATGAGGTGTAATGCAAGTCTGGCCATTACGCACCGGAAATAACAACATGCGGTATCTCACTATCGACTGCAGCTCCAAGTGGTTCGGCACACAACTGGCGGGTAGTGTTTTTTGTTAGCTCTTTTAGCTCTGCATCTTCCAATACTTGGCTGGCTTCCGTAGCATTGTGTTGCAATAAACCATCATACAAGTCGAGTTGGGTAAAAACGACGACAATCGGAACTCTCATTGGAGATGAATCACGAGAGCACAAAATGCGCAAACAATTCTACACAATATCACCAACTGTTTGCTTTCTTGATCTCAGAAATTCGTATAAACCACTCTCAAGCAAGAATTCCTCAGTATGAGGTATCGGGACCAAAGCCTTGGACGACATAGTTTCAGTGAGCAACCACAGAGACACAGCCAAAACCCGTACCAAATACCATGCAATTTATCCCCCAAGTCAGGCATCTCACGTCGGCGAACGATGAAGTTTTTCATGGTCGAAACACTATTGCTGTCGCCACTTTCAAAGCCACCGCCATCGTAAAGGACAAATTTTGAGTTTTCCGTGGTGAAGAATTGCTTGTTGATATCTATGTCACCTCGCAAGTGTTTGGAGATGTGCTGGGAAGTCAGACGGGTGACAGCACATATTCGAGAATCGACGGTACACTGGTTCCTTGACTTAATTCCATCAATGATTTATTTTGAATGCACATTGAATCAATGTCGACTTTGCTACGCCAGCCTAGAAAGTGGTCCAGAATCATTCATGCATGGAAGCAACGAAAAGACAGACCTGCCCTAACACCGATAGTCGGAACCTGGGACAAGCCCGCATGACAGTGTCGGCAGTTGACCGCAACTGCCTAATGGAATCGCAAAACGCAGATGGCAACAGAGAATTCAAACTACATTCAAGGCAAGTAAGCTAGAAACACACTGACCATATTTCGATAACGATAATCATCTTCCCTTGAGTTTCGTGAAATTCTAACAATAACATCGCTTCATACGAGTAGAAACATGTGTCGATACGGCTCGCCTCGTTTGTCATCTCTGTTAACTGATCTATGCAGAAGCTTTTCTCTGGTGAATGTCACATTCACCAGCTTCTTCTGCGAGATCAAACCCATGATATTATGCCGACAGTGTACAGACAAAGAAAACTGGTCAACAAACACCTCCCTAAGGATGAAAAGGATAAGAGATTAGAAAAATTCAAGCAAGGTGACACTCACATGGCAGGATCAAACATTGCACTGAGAGTCATTCCCGCAACTGGGTCACCGTGGAGGTCTCGCGTATGACCACCGATGTTTAACTCGGCGAATCATTCGACCCTTCTCTTGGTTGGGAATTGTGTGAGTGCTTACTGGAGATGCAAAGAGGTTTTGGCCGATGATGAGACATTTTGGAAGAATAGGGGCACTTGGAGCTTCAAACTAGACAGAGCATACTGGTAGCGAAGCTTGAGTTACGTACCTTTGTTAGCACTCACAATCGTTCAGTACTCTTGTCTAGTATAATATAATATTGCGCGTGCGACATAAGGCGCGACCTCGTGCTTCCCAGCCAACTGCGGATCTAACGAACAAAACGACTAGTAGGGATTATATTCTCGATATCAAACTATACAACCGTCAAATAATTACATTCGAAGTTTGTAGCAAAAAAAAACGCACTCCAGTGGACTCATCTAGCAGGATCTGAAATGTTGAGATATGGTAACCACCTCGCCACTGCATGCAGACTACCATCTCCTGAATTCTTGTGATGAACGGTTCTCGTTCTCGTTCTATGAGGCTGCAGCTATGCTCACGAGTCTACTCCGGAGCGTTGTACGATCGAGCTCGGAGAATGGTGAGTGTGCGAAATTCATCGGGATTTCAATTCGTATCACACTTTGGATTGTCACGTACACTTGTACCTTGAAGCCCCTAATCTCATAATACAGCTCGCACTGGTTCTTCGTTCTCCCCCTGACCTATCCAGGCATCAAAGCTTCTCAGGCAACTTCTCAGGATAATGCTGCATCATGCGCCTGAGCTCCAATTCCGGAATCCTCGTCTCAAACTCAATTGCACACGGCATGACATCTGGCATCGCCCCATGCATGAGCCCCGTGTCATCCAACGGCTTCGTAGGATCCAGAGTAAGCTGGAAGGCCCACAGGATAAGAAGCGAGTTGATGAATATTGATCTGTATTGATCAGAGTGAGTTCGGAAGACGATGTGCATGGAAGAGTAGTGTTACCTATTCGCGATATGTTGACCGGGGCATACGCTATAAGCAATATCAATCAAAGAACGAATAACTGAAAGGCGGTGCTTACCGCCGACCAAAGCCATAGACAAATAATTTGATTTTGAAATCGTCTTTCAGGTGGCCTTGATCGTCAATCCAGCGCTGAGGCTTGAACGCGTCAGGCTCCGGGAAGACATCTGGATCTCGAGAGATCGACCTAAGGCAGTGACCGTTAGATCCTTGATATCTTGAAACACAATACTTGCCAATGGTTCCCGGCCACCGTGGTCCCAGCTGGGATACAATAGTTTTCCTGATGGGCCAGATCATCATTCGTGCACAAAGCCTTTCAAAGGTGACTTGCCCAAATCACATCGTGGGTTGTTCGGTGAGCCACCGCTGCCGCGTGAATGTTGTAAAATCAAGGGACGAAATCAAAAGGAAGATACCCACCACCGGTAGGCAAGGGTGGTCTCCATCTCAAAGCCTCAGAGATGAATGCCTGCAGGAGAGGAAGGGATTTGTAGTCGGCGAAGGTTGGTGCTTTAGTGCAGAAATTATTGAATCCATGGAGCTCCAATAGGGACGAAATTACCTTGGTGCCTTCCGATGACCGCATCGAGCTCGGCCTGAACTTTAGCTTGCTCCTCAGGGAAACATGCTGCTGCCATGAATACCGTGCATATTAGGAGAGAAGCCTTTCGCCCGATTTCAGTCACACATCTTTGGAGGCAAAAAAACAACACCTCACTGTCTCGGATCCAGCTGAAAAAAAGGAACCGCCAAGAAAGGCCATCTCAGTCTCTGACAAACCATAGTTGTTTTCTAGGAGATGCCTCGCGAACGAAGGGCCGATGTCCACGTCGTTCTGCTGTGCGGTGGGTCAGACATGAACCGAAGATTGAAGAGGCAATGCATACCATTTGTTCCCTCACGCGGCCCAGCTGACTAAGGTTGAGTTTTTTGATCTTCTCAAACTCCCGTTTCAAGTCCCGCCCATACCATGGAATGTATTGGAGCCACGGGATCGTGTCCACTAGGTAAGCATAAGGGCGCACGATCGCAGTACCCACCTTAACGAAATGACGAATGTCAACGACAGCGGGATCAGTCGCAGACGTGGGCGTATTCTTCCCATATGTAATTTTCAGAATTGTTGTCGCAGAGTAACTTCAAACCACCTGTAAGCAATGCACTATCATATTCGAAAGCTCTTACGCTAGCACATGGTCCTGAAAGTTGCGTGGATCATCGAGAATGCCAAGAACTGTGTTCTTTGCGTGTGACATCTGCAGGGGCCCATAGGCCTCAGCTGCTTTAGGTTGGAGGTGCGCATGAAGTGCTCTGCATCACGTTGAAAATTGAGATAGATGAGAGAAGTGTCACAGACTACTAACCTACGCATCCGACGGAACCTCTCCCCCCAGTGGGCAAATCCGATAGCCATGCCGCCGTGAAAAATTTCTCCAGCAGCAATCATACGAGGACGGTCAGCTGTCAATCTGCCCTGATTCTCCAAAATATCCACAGCGGCCTGCAGCAGAATTTTGAGCATAGATATAACGACACCACAGTATGGAGACCGACCTTGTAACGGCCAACAATAACGGTCTTCTCAAATCCTGACCGAATGGTGATCAGAGGACCGTACTCGTCAATCCATTCCCCTATAGTGAAGGATGGGCTTATCGGCGATAAGAATAATCAGCACTCAAAATTCAATAAGTCGAATACGAAAGTTTACTGTTGCTCTGGCAGGACATGCCCCCCAAGTCTCCAAGTGGGAGGGGAAGGTGGGAGAGGAAGGTTGCCCTCTGATTTATGGCGGTAAGACCAAGCAATTACGACACCAAGACAAGCCGCAGCACTGAGGACGAGCTGTGCGCTGTCAAAGATGCGCAGGTCAGGTAGTTGTAGCATGGTTGATGGGGTGCAAGGAAGGGACTTGTTGTAAGTCACGAATCACGGTACAATAAGGTGGCGAACGGCTTTTAAATCCCTCATATCAGTAGAATGACCTGTACCGGCCTGCGGTGCGAATATTAATGTGTATTACTATTGGCATGCCAGTAAGATGCAGCGGTTCGCATAGTACCTGGCAGCACTAAGGTCCCAACTTAAACCTTCGACAGCCATGTACATACCCAATTGCACGATAGTAGTTACCCCCGGATACGGTAAGGCAATGGTTCCAGCGGATAAAGTAAACACCTAAACCCATGGTGTGAGTGATCCCTCAGTACTCGGTACTCACTTTCGGATAGAAGACTGCACCTGATGGTGAGGGTTGGATATATCCTCTTGGCCTAGAGGCTTACAATTAGGATACATCTTCTGACTTAGTTATTCATGCCAGTGTTGCATCCATTGAGGCTAAGTGCCTCTGCTAGCACCAGGCCTGACAATCGGGAAAGATCTGATACCCGCTACGAGCTGTTATCTAGATCTCCTTTCGAAGTGCTTCTCGTTAAATCCAGGATAACGGAGATTGGACCAACAGCTCGATGGAGCTCGATTGTTGATAGACCCGCGGTATAATGACTAGGATGGTAAAGATCGATTGCCTTTATGTCGGACCTTGACGTGGTGCGTGAGTTAAGAGGAGTTAATGACTGCCATTTGCGCACAGTCCGCATGAGAAATGAGTGAGGAGTGGCTTGTAAAATTATCGAAGACCGGAGAGGCTCCTGTCATGATGGCACACGCTCGAGATATGTTCCTGACTCTTGCCGTGCCGTGGAACGAGAAAGGTTGTGGATCGGAGATCCGCCTCGATATTCACCTACTTGGGATGGAATGGACGGACGAGCTCATAGATTTGATGATGATGTACCTTGCTCACCGTGCCCCGGGCCATGCACAGTCCCGCTATCAAGACGGCACCACAGATTCCGGCAACGTGGCACAGTCTGTCTTTCGCAGACTGCCGGTCCAGAACAACGGTTCGAACCGGACCAAAGTTTGGACCGGTTCTCTATGGTTCGGTTCATGTGGTTCTTAACCCCAGGGATGAAAAATGCACCAAGAAATTGACCAGCACCGCAAGACCTTGCTTGACATTTTATCGCGGTTTATTTCGTCCTGATCGCTCAAAAAAATAAACTTGCGAAAAAAACTGTTATTGAGCAGGGCTAGTGCTCAGTGGTCATTACAGGCGTAGAGTAAACTTGGAGTAGTGCTCATTGCAGTGGCCTCACTCGTCGTACTCAGTACAGGCGTAGAGAAACCTGCGATAGGGGATGAACTGATGAACTGGCGTGCATTGCCGTACTCCCACATGGTATCAGAACTCGGATCTGGGAGGGCAACACTGATGTCAGACGACATGCTTTGGGTGATTGCTTCTCATGCACTAGGGCACCAGACATTGGTGTCACGAGTCTTCAATATGTGTCTCTCAAGAACTTAGGACTGTCACACGAATTCTACTCATCATTCGACGAAATTTAAAATAAGTTGGTCTCATCGACTCAATAATCGAACAGTTTAGGGGCGGAAATGCGTTTTGTACCAAAAAGATTTGGTACCCTAAATTGGATTTAGTCTTGACTGAGTCAATTTAATATATAGTTACTCTAATCACCATATCTATTTCAACAATTCTGCGACTTCCAAGTCGCCCACTCAGGCGCTATACGCGAGGAAATTCATACGCCATGGCGAATACCATGGAGCTAGTCCAGGTCTGTTCCCCATCGTTCATGTTAGACTTCCCCTACTGATCCAAAACAGACGGGCAAACGCGATCGTCTCATAGAGTTGGAAAAGAAGTATCAAACGAAATGGCAGGAGGAATCTATATTCCAAGTTAATGCCCCTTCACCCGACGAGCTAAACGGCTTGTCGCCTACTCAAGTCCGGGATAAATACCCCAAGTGGTTTGGCAACTTCCCTTACCCATACATGAACGGCTCTTTGCATCTGGGTCACGCGTTTACCATCTCCAAAATCGAATTTGCTGCCGGATACCAGAGATTATTAGGCAAGCGTGTCTTGTTCCCTCATGGTTTGCATGCAACGGGCATGCCCATCAAGGTGAGTGATTCCCAGTCATTTGAGGATCGTTTGTCTGATTTCTGACTTCTTGCGCAGGCTGCTGCTGACAAAATAATTCGTGAGATGGAGATCTTTGGTCCAAATTTTGAACGATTTGATGAAGAGGCGCAAGACGACAATCCTATAAAAGCGGCACCAAACGGCCCAGCCGCACCTTCAGCAGCAGTCGGGAAAGCCACAAAGGGCAAGATCGCCGCAAAATCCACGGGACTGGCATACCAGTTTCAGATCATGTTGTCAATCGGCGTCCCGCGCACGGAAGTCAAGAAGTTCGCGGATCCTCATCACTGGCTGGAACACTTTCCTCCGATTTGCAAGGTGCGTAAACTGATCGTCAGTTACTTTTCTAATTTTCTCATTTATGTACTACAGGAGGATAACAATGCAATGGGAAATCGTATCGATTGGAGACGTTCATTTGTCACAACTGACCTGAACCCTTACTACGACTCCTTCGTCCGTTGGCAAATGAACAAGCTACACGCATTGGGAAAAGTCAAGTTTGGGGAGCGATACACGATCTACAGCCCTAAAGACGGACAACCTTGTATGGACCATGATCGGTCCGACGGTGAAGGCGTCAACCCCCAAGAGTACACTGGCGTCAAGATGGAGGTCGTAGAATGGAGTCCAGCTGCAAAGGTCATTGAAGGCAAAGTCGGTGGTCGGAAAGTATTTTTGGTGGCCGCTACGTTGCGTCCTGAGACCATGTCGGTATCCTTGTCTTCATCTTAACATTGTCTCTTAGTACATCCACAGGTATGGTCAAACCAATTGCTTCGTCGGCACGTCTATAAAATATGGCGTCTTCGCGATCACTGATACAGAAGCATTTGTATGCACTTATCGTGCTGCCCGTAACATGGCGTTCCAAGGTCTGTCGCCTGAGCGCGGCCAGACTCAACAGCTGTTGGAAATAGACGGCGCGGCCATGGTCGGCACAAAGATTAAAGCACCATTTGGACTAGTTCCCGAGGTATATGTGCTACCCATGGATAATGTTTTGGCTACGAAGGTCAGTCATCGTAGCTTCGTAGTAGACGTTTTTGACATTGTCTTAGGGTACCGGTGTCGTCACTTCTGTACCGTCAGATTCCCCCGATGATTTCGCAACTCTTAACGATCTGCGCAAAAAGCCCGATTTTTACAAGATTGATCGCAAATTTGTATCCATTGATCCCATTCCCGTGCTGACGACTCCAACTTATGGGGAGCTGACTGCCCCCCGTTTGGTTGAAAAACTGAAGATTCAGTCACAGAAAGATGTCAAGCAGCTGGCAGAGGCGAAGGAGATCGCGTACAAGGAGGGTTTCTACAGTGGAACGATGTTGGTCGGCGAGTTCAAGGGTCTGTCTGTTCAAGAGGCAAAGCCCAAAGTACGCGCAAGCATGATCGAACAACGATTGGCTTTCGCATATGCCGAGCCAGAGAACCTGGTCATCTCGCGCAGCGCGGATGAGTGCGTTGTTGCCTTGATGGACCAGTGGTATATGGATTACGGCGAATCTGAGTGGAGATCACAAGCTGAAAGGCACGTTTTTCTTATTCCCTCTTTTCTTTTGCTTACCATTAGCCTTCAGGTTACTGGCAAAAATGGAGACGTGGACGGTTGAGACTCGGAATTTGTTCGAAGCCACCTTGGCATGGCTGAACCAGTGGGCGTGTGCTCGGACATACGGCCTGGGGTCTAAGCTGCCTTGGGATCCACAATTTATGGTTGAAAGTTTGAGTGACTCGACTATCTACATGGCATACTACACTGTCGCACATTTGTTGCACGGTAAGGTGTTAGAACTAACTTTTATCATCTCACTGACCACATTTACTTAGATGGTGACATTTTTGGTCAGACACCTGGGCCTCTGGGTGTCAGCGCCGAGCAAATGACGGACGAGGCCTGGGAGTACGTCTTCTGCAACGGATCGTGGCCAGACCCTGAGCCGTTCCCAAAGGAAAAAGCCGACGCATTGAAACACGAATTCAACTACTTCTACCCCTTCGATATGCGTTCCTCCGGCAAGGACTTAGTACAGAACAACCTAACGTTCTTGCTGTATAACCACGCCGCCATCTTTCCTGAGGACAAGTGGCCCTTGGGCATCCGCACGAATGGACATCTAATGCTCAATGGCAAGAAGATGTCAAAGAGCACGGGCAACTCACTGACGCTGAGGGAGGGTGTGCAGAAGTTTGGCGCTGATGCAATGCGTTTGTCGTTGGCGGATGCTGGCGATGGCGTAGAAGATGCCAACTTTGATGAAAAGACCGCCAATGCAAACATCTTGCGCTTGCATACCTTGATGACCTGGTGTGAGGTATGAAACTTTCGGTCTCCACTAGACGACGTACTGACGACTCCTTTAGGAAATGTTCAAGGATGAGTCCAACCTGCGTACGGGTCCCAAGAACTCTTACCATGATCGTGTGTTTGAGGAGGAGATTGTCGACCTGATAAACATCACAAAGAGTCATTACGACGCGTGAGTTCCACTTAACCATAGCTCCTCATCATGTTCTAAGTTGTCTACGTTAGAACCGCTTTCAAGGACGCTCTGAAGTTTGGCTTCTACGAGTTGCAGAGTGCCCGTGACTGGTACCGAGAAGTCACTGCCGACATCGGGATGCACGCAGACTTGGTCAAATACTGGATCCGTGTTGCTACCTTGATGATCACGCCTTTTGCTCCTCACTTTGCGGAGCACATCTGGACGGAGCTGTTGAAGGAGCCTCGTTCGGTACAGTTGGCCCTGTGGCCAGATACAGGGCGTACCGCTGACAGGGCAATCATCGAGACTGGTGTGTACATGCGTGGAACGCTGAAAACTATCCGTGATGCGGAGATCACGTTGTTGAAGAGGATGCAGAAGGGCAAGAAAGGCAAGGGTGGGGAAGTTGCGCTGTTTGACCCTAAGAAACCCAAGGCCGTCCGGATTTATGTTGCGACCAAGTTCCCTGAGTGGCAGGAGACCTGCGTGCAGGCTGTCAAGGATTCGTACTCGACACCGGAGGATAAGGTAGACGATGCGAAAGTGCGCGATATCCTGATAGAGAAAGAGTTGATCAAGGACAAGCGCGCTATGCCATTCATCCAGGCGTTCAAGGTAAGGACATATGTCCACTACCGTCTCTATTGGCACATCTCATCTCGAAACGCAGAAACGAATGTCAGAAATTGGTGTCAATGCTGCGTTCCGGAGGACTTTGTTGTTCTCAGAGTCAGAGATTTTGAAGGAGTTGCTGCCGTATCTCCAAAAGTCTTTGAGTTTGGAAGATGTGGAAGTCTTTTCTGTTGAGGAGGCTTTGCAAAGAGAGGGTCCTGGTTTCACGCGCACTATCATAGAGTCCTCCGAACCTGGAAGCCCTGCCTTCGAGTATCGCAACGTGTAGAACTTCTCGATTCTTTCTCACAATATCATCACACTTGTACTTACAGGTCAATTGTAGTTTCATCACAGTACCTAACAACACAATTAACAAGGTTTATCTGCTCTTCGTGTCGTGCGACGTGGAAGGTACGTTTATGACGGATCAATAGATCTTAGTGCTATCATGTATCACGTACGAAAAGTTGCTTCCTGGCAGTGTTCTGCCGGTCGCCGAAGGTCCGGAAAAGTTGGTGAACGTCTCTATGTCTACAGGTGAACCCTTTGTTTTCACTGAACGAACACACGCATGCGGTCGATCGCTGAGCGGTAGAACCGTTTCCTGGAACGCTTGCATTGGCATACGATTGATCACAACGAACCAGATATCGACAACTCGATCAAGAGACGTCCATCGAAGGCAGTTGATAATTATCACGCATTTGCGCGAGACAGCAGGAGATGGAATGCGTCCATTGAAATAATATGACTCTATGTTACCGATACTGACGTACAAGTTTTATCGGGATTATCCCACCGCACCCGACTCACAGTTCATCATGATCATAATAAGGTCCATCATCCTCGGGCTCGCTGGCACCTCCACTATAGAGCTTGCTTGTGATGGGGTTGACGACGCTCTGAATCTCCAACAGTTTCTCTTCAAACTCCTCAGTGGAGGCACTCTGGCCATTTTCATCAATCCACTCCGTGGCCTCCTTAATTGAGGCGAGGATGGTCTTCTTATCATCATCATCGATCTTGCCACCAAGGCCAGACTGATCGCCGAGTTGTGACTTGAGTCCATAGACGAACGTGGATAGAGCGTTGAGGGACTCGATGCGCTTGCGGTTAGCTTCATCCTCCGAAGCGAAATCTTCAGCCTCGCGGACCATGCGCTCAATGTCCTCCTTGGAAAGACGACCCTTCTCATTCGTGATCGTGATCGACTCAGATTTACCACTAAGAGCACGGTCAGTGCCCTGTAAGGCTGAGTGAAGGCCAATGACTTACGTTCCCTTGTCGGAAGCACCGACCTTCATGATGCCGTTGGCGTCAATCTCAAAGGTGACCTCGATCTGAGGAACACCGCGAGGAGCAGGGGGAATGCTCGAGAGTTCGAATTTGCCGAGAAGGTTGTTGTCCTTGGTCAACGAGCGCTCACCCTCAAAGACCTGGATGAGGACAGTAGGCTGGTTGTCAGCAGCCGTTGAGAAGCTTTGTAGATTATCAGTATGTTGCATTGATACACGGGAAAATGGGCACTTACATCTGTGACTTGCGAGTAGGAATAACAGTGTTGCGGGGAATGAGCTTGGTGAAGACACCGCCCGTGGTCTCAATACCAAGTGTCAAAGGACAGACATCCACCAAGACGACCTCTTCGGTGCCCTCCTCACCAGAGAGGATACCGCCCTGGACAGCTGCACCGTAAGCGACAGCCTCATCTGGGTTGATACCCTTCGACGCCTCTTTGCCGAAATACTCCTTGAGAAGTTGTTGAACCTTGGGAATGCGGGTCGAACCACCAACAAGGACAACCTGCAACCCTGTTAGACAGTGTGCAAATAAGGAATGCTATACGCCTGACCTCATCAATGTTCTCTTTGTTGACCTTCGCATCCTTGAGTACCTGCTCGACGGGCTTCATGGTCTTGCGGAATAGATCCATGTTAAGCTCTTCAAACTTGGCGCGAGTGAGCGTCTCCGAGAAGTCGTTGCCCTCCTCGAACGACTCAATTTCGATGCGGGTCGACTGTTGGCTGGACAGCGTGCGCTTGGCCTTCTCGACCTCACGCTTTAGCTTGCCCATGGCGCGGAGGTTGCTGGTGACATCAGTGCCGGTCTTCTTCTTGTACTGTTTGACAAGATAGTCGATAACGCGGTTGTCGAAATCCTCACCACCAAGGTGAGTGTCACCAGCAGTTGCCAAGACCTCGAAGACGCCATCGTCGATCGAAAGCAAGGAAACATCGAAAGTTCCTCCTCCAAGGTCATAGACGATGATTTGGGACTCCCCACCCTTCTTGTTAAGACCATAGGCGATAGCGGCAGCAGTGGGCTCGTTGATAATACGAAGAATGTTTAACCCAGCAATAGTACCGGCATCCTTCGTGGCTTGACGCTGGGCGTCATTGAAGTCTTGAAACAAAAATATTCATAAGCGAGGGAAGGTCAAATTAATGATATAGGCTTACATGCAGGAACCGTTACTACCGCGTGAGTGACCTTTTCGCCGAGATAGGCCTCGGCGGTCTCCTTCATCTTTGTAAGAATCATGGCGCTGATCTCCTCCGGAGTCTAGACGAAACGGTCAGTGAAAAACATTCAGTGTATGTGGTCTTGATACTCACGAATTGGCGCGTCTCGCCCTTGTAATCAATTGAAATGGCGGGTTTACCACCCTTGTCAACAACGTTGAAAGGGAAGTGCTTCATATCCTTCTTTAATTCCAAGTCGTCCATCTTTCGGCCAATGAGACGTTTGGCGTCGAAGACAGTATTAGTCGGATTTGAATGGAACGCATTCTTGGCGCTGTCACCAACTCTGTAGGGAATACATCAGTACTGATTTCATGGGCTATATATATATAACTTACAGCCGCTCATCATCAGTGAAGCTGACCCATGAGGGTGTTATGCGATGACCCTGGTCGTTGGCAATAATTTCGACACGACCGCCGCGTTGAACACCGACGCAAGAATAAGTTGTTCCCAAGTCTAGTAAGGTTAGCGATTTGAAAGAGTGACGCAGTGTATGTACGCTTACCTATGCCTATAACTGTACCGTATTCACTGTTAGAATTCGCTGTGACAGCGGGACAGAAACAAAAGAGAGCAAGGAAAGCAAGGAGAAGCAGGGACAGCGAGGACGCCATACGCCATGATTTGGCGCGACACGGACGACCAGACATTGTTGTCACAAGAAGAAGTTGGTACTTGGTTGGTGAACCAGCTCCGGTGTATTTATGTCTTTCAAAGGACACGCAAATGACACGTATACATTCACACGCCTTGAATTACATAAGTCAAGTTATCACGTGATGTAGTCTGGCCAAAAATATCACCCCCACTATAGTCTATCATAATCTACTACATCATGGATTCATCAACTGAATCGTTTCATCATCATAAGAAGACTTTGCATTCAAAGCGTTCCTTTGCAAAGCATCATTCGACAGATTCTCCTACTTATGACGCGCAAGTACTACTCCTTTTACATTTCCTTGTCCATTTAGTTTACCTCGTTTATCAGGTCAGAAGAAGATAATGACCCCCTCAGTACTGATGACGGTGGCTCTAGCGCCATGTCCCTTCCAACCGTCTCTCGTTCAGCTAAACAACCATTTCAATCAAAGGCAGCATCTCGTGCTCGTCATCAGTTGGCCTCCAGCATGCTCTCAGATGATGGCACTGATTCCCAAACATATGATGGTGATGTAGAGAGCAGCGTCACAGCAGCAGCCAGTTCGCATCCCTTCAATAAGACATCACTACATCCCACCCTTCATCATTCCTCATCCGCTTCAACATTGACATCTCAAATCGACGATGTCCTACCATCTTCGAAACCTGCTGCGCTTGCACCCGATGAACCAATGCCTACTGCTGAAGCAATGTCTACATTTAACCCCGCTGCCCTTACCCCCGATCATATTCAGGCCTTCATACGCAAGGCAATCGAGGGCCAACCCTCTAGATCCTACAAGATTAACCAACCGCCGCTAAATCGGCCTGTTAGAATTTTTGCAGACGGTGCGCCTTCCTTTAATTTATAGAAGCTTTTTGTTAATTCGTATTAGGAGTATATGATCTATTTCACTTTGGGTACATCTGTCCCTCCCTTTTTGTATAACCATACTAATCTTCGAGCCAGTCATGCTCTGCAATTGCGGCAAGCCAAGCTGTCTTTTCCATCTGTACATCTACTCGTCGGTGTTAATGCCGATGAGGATGTCATCGCTAATAAAGCACGCTATGTGATGACACATGCTGAGCGGTATGGTGCTCAAGTTCTCCGTATCTTAATACTTAATCATTGCTGATAGATGTGAGGCTGTGCGACATTGCCGCTGGGTCGACGAGGTCATTCCTGGCTCCCCATGGGTCCTCGACCAAGCCTTTCTCGACAAGTGGAATATCGACTACGTTGCCCACGACGAACTCCCTTACGTCTCGAATGGTCATGATGATGTCTACGCGTTTGTAAAGGCACAAGGTCTGTTCCCTTTCTTTTCTCTCTACTTCTTTAAAAGTTGACATGCTCAGGTAAATTCGTTCCTACCCGCCGTACACCGGGTGTGTCTACTTCGGAGCTGCTCGAACGCATTGTGTCAGGATATCGGAAACGCGATTTCGATAAGAAGTTGGAAAAGATGGGCCATGCTGAACTCAAAGCTGAGGGGTCAGCCTTCGATGAGAAGCGTCAAGTTCCGAGTTGAAGCCTACTACATAGATTAGTCTGAGTTGCGACCTTGCTCAAGTCCAGCCTATATACTTACAGACTTTGAACACCATATAATGTACACTGCGTCGCTATGTGTCATTCTACTTCTAATCTTAAATTCTACATGTATCCTAACTCGCTTAAGCTTTGCGTGTTTTCTCGCACGACATGAGTTCCTCACTCCCAGTCAAGCCTGAGCCGGCAAGTGGGCAGAGTACTAGTATCAATTCATCTCAGCGTCGAAGTTGGTTGGCTAGATCATGGCTCCTCGCGGTCTTGGTTGCGCTGGGAGCGACCGTGACATGGCTTAAACCTGAAACCCATTCCTTAGACTATGCAGTCTGTTCTGCCAACCGCAAAGTCTACACAGTCGACTCGGATCTTCCGAATGTCCAGTGCATCGTCGTGCATGATACCCTCATCTCAGACACAGGTGATCTAGGTGCGTGCAACGTCGCCTTGTTGATGCAACTAACTCACGTGCCGCTATTGTGACAGTGGATGTAACCTTACGCTGGAGGCAACGACGGTTGTCAGAGATCCCAGGCGCCATCCAGCTACCTTGGTTGTTCAATTTACCTTGGCCATTCAATTTACTCGAGCCATCTCTGAGAGTGATAACCATCCAACCTGGTAGTATCGTAGTTCCCGGACTGACTGGTATGATGTCACTAGATTCAATTCAAAATTCGCGTTCTCATTCTCGACCCTTGAAGATGCTCATGCTCATATGCTGCAGTATGGTTTTAAGATGAATCTCAACTTGGAGGACTGTACCTCTGTAGATGGTTTGCTTCAACTCACTTCGTAGTCCACCAACATTTTACTGAATATATGAAAGAGGTCTTGAGCTACTTGAAAGCTTATGTTATATCACATCCAGACATTTTAGGCGATCCAACTCGATTGATAGAGGGTATGGGATGGGACCAAAATAAATGGCCTGGAGCGCAATATCCTCATGCCGTGTGTTTCTCTATTTCCTCCCTCTTCACATCTACTCACAACGCTCAAGGACGACTTTGACAGGGAACCACTCCTTCGCGGTCGGCGGATATCCCTCGCTCGTATTGATGTCCATGCTTCCTGGGTGTCCAATCGCGTGCTGCAGCTCATGGCACCGCTCCCGGAGAACGTCGATGGTGGACTGATTATTCGCGACGAGCACGGAAAACCTACTGGTGTGTTTCTCTCCTTCATAATTTCCATTCTTGAGGTAGTTCCTCGCCTGAAACTTTTATTGAATCACAGGAATATTCGTTGACAATGCTATGGATCTTGTTCCCTCGCAACCCTTCAGCGAGGCCCGTGCGATGGAGTACTTCACCCGCGCTACTACTGACGCGCTCGCAGTGGGTCTGACTACAGTACATGACGCAATGTCAGTCCCAGAAGAAATACGGTTTTACAAGAAGTGCGTGATACATGCTCTCCCTTCAAATCTCGAATTAATCGTCTTGCAGATTTTCAGAGACTCAGAAGTTGCCTGTCAGTTCTTTGTCTCCTTGAGCGTAGCAGTCTGTTGACACGCGTACCAGCTCCGATTTTATCTCATGGGTAGTGTGAACTCTGATGAGTACTGGGGGGACCAAATCCCAAGACTGATCCAGCATGGAGTTGGTGGACGGTTGACGGTGCGCAGCGTCAAACTTTTCACGGATGGTCGGTTTGATTTCGAATCAATATTTTGTGCTTATACTCATCTTCAATAACTAGGTGCGCTTGGTTCGTTCGGTGCTGCGCTGCTCGAGCCCGTGAGCACCCATCCATGTCACGGCTAAGGCATCGTCGTGCTGATATACATGATTAGTACAGTGATAATCCGTCGACGAGCGGTATCATGCGGGTGCAGCCGGAAGCACTTGCGAAGCTGGTAAGGGAGTTTTCGACAGATGGTTGGCAAGTTGTAAGTGTCTCACTGTCACGGCCTTTCCTCATCCTTGCACGAGCTCAAGAATTTGGCCCTCGCCACTAGAACATCCACTGCATCGGGGACCGGGCGAATCATGTCGTGCTTGACATTTATGAGGATATGCTCGCCAACGCTTCATTTTCCATAGACGCCTTGCGACCTCGTATTGAGCATGCGCAGATTTTGACACAGCATGACATCAAACGGACTGGAAAGTTAGGCGGTAAGAGGCCTGCCGTTTCTTATTTTGCGTTCGCGTTATCGATGGTATAAATTCCAGTGATACCTAGTGTGCAACCAACCCATGCGTGAGTCCGACAATACACTCTATCAATATCAACTGTCTAGTTTAACATAACCCGCCTTGCAGGACAAGTGACATGTGGTATGCCGAGGATCGGTTGGTATGTTCCCGCTTTTTCATTACATCTTAGACAGCAAAGCAAACTGAGTTCCCACAGGGTCCAAAGAGAATTCAAGGCGCGTATGCGTATCGAACTATGCTTGAGTGAGATATTTCACTTCTCGGCTCGTATTGCGCTGCCGCTGATGCACCACAGCGCGTCCCCGAACAGAGTATTGCCACTTGGCTCTGACTTCCCTGTTGAGGGCATCAACCCCCTTCTAGGTTTCTACGCCGCTGTTTCGCGCCTCTCTGTAAAAGGCGGCTCGCCCCATGGTCCCGGAGGATGGTGAGCTTCTGTTATGCTTTCAAATGCGTTAATTTGAGGACCCTCTTCCTAGGTACCCATCCGAACGTCTCACGCGCGCTGAAGCACTCAAAGGCATGACGCTCGACACTGCATACGCGTCTTTCTCCGAGGATATTCTTGGTTCACTTTCAATCGGGAAGAAAGCTGATTTCGTCGTTCTCGATCGTGATATTATGACGGTACCCGTGGAGGATATTTTAGGTGCCAAAGTGACAACAACTGTCATCGATGGGGAAGTCGAGTACGGGAATCTATGACCAGCCTGGCAGCGGCTGTATTTGATGGCACTAACAAACCTAACAAGCTCTTGTCAAATTTCGCATTGAATTAGAACTTGTAAAATTGGTTCAGTTGGGAAGGATTAGTTATGTACGATAAATTCTTCATGTTCATTTTCCGAGTTGCAGGCTGTGGTGCTGGACATGCCATGATCAGCAAACTAGGATTTTTGCCACAGGCATGATTCACAATCATACCAGAAGGTTATTATAATATCAGTAACGAGCGGACACGGTCTTGATCGAGCTAGACAGAATAATATATCTCAGTCTCGTAGAAAGGACTCTGATTAGCAAATTGTGTACCTAGACAGAATAATATCTAAGGCTTATAAGTATGATATCAGAACCGGGGGCAACTTTAGTACTCACATCTCAGTCTCGTAGAAAGGACTGAGATGCATGATCACGATGTACTCGTGGCTTTATAGCATGTAGGTTAGAGATGAAAATTTATCGTAGCATAGTGAATGAAATATTGATGAGTACGAGCCGACGTCAATACGTTGTGTGCTCATACTACTTTTGGTTAAGCTCGCATTCTCATCTATCCCCGACTGGCTCCTCCATCAGTTGTCTCGGACATGTCAAATTCTTCAGATTCCAACAGGTTACACAAGGTCACAAGCTTTGTGAAGCCACTGGACAGGACAAAGGATGCAGTCCCACTCAAACATGACAAAGGGAAAACAGAAGTTGGCCAACAGAATATTTCATGGATATGGAAAACAGCCCAGGTATCAAATAATCACACCACACCCTGGCAGAAGTATGAATACTACCTGGCTATTGTAGAACGCTAGTTATGCACACTTGGCAGTCATCCCCCATGCTTCTTGTATGCATACTTTGCTGGGGAACTATTAAGACTGTGTTCAAGGGGCGGATCCGAAAGGGCTTGGCTTCAGCTCATGCGCTGCACCCCTTACCCAAGTACTTGCTCTTAACTTCTGAGGAGGAATAATAATGGCCAGTGGAATATAGTTTGGCTGAGGTTGGCAGAACTAATAGGGGTTAGCCAGAATACAGAGAGAAGACTACCCTAGACTAAGTCTGGGTAGAAGCCAACAAGGATTGGACTACCCGAAGGTAGAGGCAGAGGGGTTTAGTCTTAGGCATATTATCTAGAGACTCAGAGGTTGGCCAGGAAGCAGAATTCTGGACTGAGGGGGAACATGAGAATGAACTGAGTCTAAGATGATATTTGAACTAAGGAGTACTACAGTTTACAAGGGTTTATATATGATAGAATATGTGATGGGAATGCAGTGAGCGGAGTTCCGAGGCTATGAGAGGAACATATGGATAGGTTAAGCTGATAGGCACAAAGGTAACTGGCACAGGCCAATCATCAAGAATGAAGAGTAAAAGGAAACATGAAGCAGAACTGAGAATGATGGTGGAAATAAACTATCAATAGACAATTGAGAATGAAGCCGGAGATTAACTGTCAGGCAGATCTGG
>QFEN01000007.1:4667-19009 GCA_003316125.1 Auricularia polytricha
TGTTATTCCCACTCCTCGTCTGGGGATGTCTATGTTCAGATAAAAACTCTGAAAATCGAACTCTCTCCCATTCGTTCAAGCCTCCTCGAGACTGAGGTGGTCCAGAACCGTTTAATCCGAACGATCTTGATGGAAGATCGGTTGTTCGACCAGACGATGTAGGATGGGAAGATGTGTTTGATGAGGAGTCCGATTGACTGGCTATGAGATGCCTCAAGCGAGCAGCGGCAGTCAAACTTGAATACTCTGGAATGTCTCGAGGAGGCTCATCAGAGTTAGGACGTGAATCAAACAATTGGGAGCGAAGTTGTGCCCTGGCGTTGGTACGGCGATGCTCCGCAGCACTCTCTGATACCAACGAGTTGCTAGACATCGTCGTAGCGGAAGCATACAAGCGGGAATGAAAGCGGTAGCGAGGCGGAGGAGGATTGGGCTCAGGTCGTGAAGGCGTCCCGGACAATGAACGGGCTGATTGAGAAAGATTAGTGGATAGAATTGGATATATGCGCTGCACCTTACCAGTTTCTACACCACGCTCGAGTAAACCCCGGGCATTATGAAGACCTTGGATGATCTCATGCACACTGTCGGGATGAGAGGTGTCGTCGTCGTCTTCATCATCTTCGCCGGCAAGATCGTGATGGTTAGGAGCCGTCACCCTGTGCCTTCTCTCGTGATCGATGGTATCCTCTCTGTCGACACCCGCTAAGTAACGGTCAAATGACAATTCTGCTTCGTCAGAATCCTCAACCGCCTGTTCTCTCGAAAACGAAACGAAAGCCTCCGAGAGAGGCCGGACTGGCAATGTTTGTAAATAATAGGAATGAAGAAACATAGAAGTCATACTTGAGTTACGTGAGCGTTCGAAAACTGTTCTAGCACGCGCAGCGACCTCTTGATATCTTTCAGTAGAGCGTGAAGGTGGTGAGTTATTGCCCTGGAACGTATTCGAGGTACCCCGGTGTCGTTCCTCGTCAGCAGCGTAGAAGTGAGAAATGGAGTCTCCAAGCACTGGAAAAATTGTAGCTTTTTGTTAACATCATCATCACTTGTCGGGTACACAACACCAACCAGAGGATGACACAGAATTGCTTGCTGATGCACGCGTGGAACCCATGGATCTCCTGCCGGCATCAGAATGAGTGATGCGTCTTGCGGCCTGCGGCCTACTAGTAGCCAGATCCGAAGTTGGTGGCTCGAAGACGCTGTCAAGTAATCCTGGGCGCGTGCCAACATCTGGCAATGACGCGACAGCGGGTGAAGGACGAGGGGATGCGAGAGCAGCCCATGATAGATTTGATGAGCCAGAACTTGACCCACGCTGGATACTTTGCCGGCCGACCACATCCGGCGCCGGCACAACGGGCGGTGAAGAACGGGAGGAAGCGAGAGCAGCCCATGACAAATTTGATGGGCCAGAACTTGAACCACGAGGAACACCTTGCGTGTCGTTTGGTCCATTTAAGGCATCGGTGTTGTTTCTTTCAGTTTGCAGGACTGGCGGAAGGGAGGTGAGTGATCCAGTTAAGCCGCTGGAAAACTCGTCAGATTCTCGGATAGATGCATTCGCCCTCGCTGATGAAGATGTTGATGGGGATGGGCGGTATGAAGAACGAGGAGTGGTGTTTGACGAACGTGTAGAATTGGTATTACTTGATGAGGCAGTATAGCCGAGACGTGATAAGCCTGTCAGCGGGTAGTATGTAATCAGTGCCAATATGTATGTAACAGATCAAAGAGACGCCTACCAGCTGATGTTTGGAGAGATAACGAGTCAACCTGCCTGGGAATCACAGTGTTTACACTCCCAGACCCAATTGAAGTTGTTGCATCAGTGGAATATTGGTCTCGGCGATCCTCCCCAGATGTATGTGACGGGCCCGGCGAAGCTCCAAAATGAGTCCAATCCCAGTTGTCAAATGCCTCGGGAGTATCATTTGAGGATTCGCGCGGGGACAGAACGGGAGATGCGGCAGGGTGCAAAGATGGAGTACGTGAGTGTGAGCGCCGGAGGGCTGCAATGTGTCTATCAAATTCGTTGAAACGTTCTATGGAACTCCTAAGAGCGTCATGTGTAGTAGAGGATACTTCTGGCGGAGGTGCAGGACGTGGGATGTCTAAGGAAAAACCAGAGCTATCCAACATGTCCTCATCCTGAGGTTCGGTCACGGTGCTCGGTAGTGCAGGCGCTGGTGAGGCCAAAGTACTCGAAGTAGAAGCAATGGTGGGAGATGTATAAGCTGGGGATATCCTGTTCTGGTCCGGAGAGAGGTTATGGTCGTTTGTGGTGGCGCCCTCGCTCAGCGAGGCGCTTGATCGCGCGGAATTGTACTCGGAGGACCTGGAAGAGTCCGCAGAACGATTGCTGATAGAGGAGCTGCTCGTGCTCCTTGCCCTCTTGTTTCTTTCATTGCCACTACTGTTGCTACTGGAACCTGTCGGAACATTATGGGTTGCTGTAGCACCCCCGCTGGCTTGGAGAGCGCTGGTCATTGGGGAGCCCGAATCGTAGCCGAACTGTTCAAACGTCCGCTTGAACGACGTTGCATTTGGTGCGAAAGAGACATGAAGGTGGGAGGGATACTCTGAAGACATGAATGGAGACCAGAAGGTCCACAGAGAAGAACAAAGGAAAGGGGGTCCTAGTCACGTAGTGATGGTAAATTACAAGTCCCACACTTAACCGGCATGCCGCTGAGTCAAGCCTTTTGTTTCAACTCTCCGATCATCGTCGTCTCTCCCATGATTCAGAATCGCTCTTCGTCAAGCGATGGTCTGAGCTCATTGCAGGATGCGGTGCACAATACATGTTTCTGTCAATGGGCAACAACTAAAATCGCATGACTGCAACGAGGAGCCATTTCCTAGAATAGCCCTGGTCGGAGTCGCCCGACATGTAGGCTTGCACTGCAAGGTATGATGTTCTGGCGCAATGTTACTACGTCCTCCTGTAACCATTCCATCCGCAATAATTGATTTTGGACACCTAAGCCGCACAAATCGGATAGCGAGACTCGCCCGGCATTGCAGGCAGCCGTTAGCATAACCGTACTTGGGTTGTAAGCAGTTTCGGGCAGCAGTGCGGGCATTTCATGGTTCTATATGGGATTCCTTACATGCTGGTAGTATCATTGCACAGGATACACGGTGCGGTGTCAACATGTCGCAGGCCACTGCAACACTTCGCGTGCTGATTAATTTGCATTCTCAGTCAATGCGCCGTCCTCGGCCCGCCAAGAGACAGTGCTAGTGACTAAGTACATAGTCATAGTCACCCGCTATAGCCCGCTATGCGTGTTACTCTTATCGTAAGTCCAACGTATCATTGTGTTCGTTTGCGGCTAATTTCACGCAGCTCCAGATATGAGGTAACAGGCAAAATGTAATCACCCATTGCATATTATGATACAGCTTCGTCATGGTACGTACGACAAAGTTATAGTAATCTCGAAATCTAAAAATTAATTTATCAACATGAGTGCATACTATGCACACTTCCCATACTGCTGTTCCATTTCACCAGGACATAGCAATTTGGCGGCATCACGCACGCAGATAGGCGCAGCTCTGCTACGCCTTACACTGAACTTCTGAATGAGCTATGCAGCGTTTGGCTGAAATAGGACTGGGGTTTTCCGAGCCACTGCCCCGAATTTTGAATTTCTGATATTCGCTATCCGTCCTCACGTCAGTACAATCTTTCTTGCGCAATTCTGGCAACTCACTTTAATACTACAACTGACCACAGAACAGGTAAGCACGCTGATAATAATAAGTGCCATTACCCCAGAAGAAATCACTAGGATTAGCCCAACCATATATGATTTCGGAGAGGTTTTGTTGATGTCGAACGTGGAAGTATTGGATAACTCATCGCTTGCTGTAGGTGCCGTCACCAATGTCCCGGTCGGCGCAGTTATTACTGGACACCAG
Organism: Auricularia polytricha; assembly: GCA_003316125.1. Taxonomy (NCBI): domain Eukaryota; kingdom Fungi; phylum Basidiomycota; class Agaricomycetes; order Auriculariales; family Auriculariaceae; genus Auricularia; species Auricularia polytricha. Next base: position 8,601 of record QFEN01000007.1, read on the forward strand.
ACATGAGGTTTGCACAACGATTTAAGCAGGGCAGACTTACTGCTGGCCATCGAACCCGCGGCAGCCGCAGGTACAGAAGTTGTGCTTCCAGACTCTGGCGTTTCTGAGGAAAGATCCATAAAATTATGACTGCTTCCCTTAGAGGAAGAATCCGGGTAAGTCCCCTGTGTCCTGGAAAGTAAACCGTTCATTTGCGAATACACGATGGAGGCGGGATGACATACATCATGACAGAGGGCCCGGCAATAGATGCCCGTTGTGCCATATTAGATCCAGCAGGTGCAGCCAGGGTAATGGCGGTATGTAGTAAGAGCAACACCACTAGTTTCATGCAGGCCAAGTGATCTGGGGATTGATCTTGGGCGCATTCAATGATTGATGTTTGTCTGGCTTTTGAACTGGTAAATGGATCAGTGACCATGGCCATGATTATGGATGGCGCATGCGGGGCGGGAGTTAATTGGCATTCCACGATGCCAGTGGCATGGCATGTTGGTTAGCTGTTGTAGTAGCTGTCGCGCTTCGAAGTACTCATACAACGTATCCTTGGTCGTATCAGTGCAGTGGTTGGTGAATGTGTGAGATTGATTGAGGTAATTATGCCACCCTATGCTGTCCCCTACGTATATCTATCTGATATCATTTCTTCCGTGAAACTTGCTGTACACCTAGACTCTCCGGAACTCAAGAATCAGAACGCAGATCCACTCGATGGGGGTATTTCCTTGACATCTAGAACATTCTATCATGAGACGCCACTGAGTATCAACGTTCCAAAGTCGACGAGCCGTGGACATCGGGACGATACACTGAACCGCGGTTCCGAATACTTACGCAGTACGCAGCTGACCGTCACGCCACAACTCGCTTGTGCTTCAATCTAATCTCATGGTTTTCCTGTTGATCAAATGTTTTCCAATACACTTGTGACTTTGTCAACATAAGGAGTACCAGGATACACCCACAGTGTGCTTGACCCTTTGGTTCCTTATTGCCTAGGTGACGCGACATCAATAAGTACTCAGGACTGCAATACTTCGTCGCAGGAGAGCATGTCAAAGAAATTGGCACATGTCCGTGGGGCGCCCGCCGCAGGAAGCTCGCCAGGCTTTCGGTTTATCATTTACATTGCCGCCATTCCACCTGATTGACAATTACTATAACCTGACCCATGGCTGATTCTGCCACTGAATTGTAATCTCCCCCCGCCATTCCACCGCTGTCTGTTTCCGTATCGCACGGAGTATTTTTGACTAGTTCTAGATCCATTCCCACTATACAGTAACAAGATACCAGAGCTATATATCTCAGCAGCAAGTCTAGAGACGTGTATACAAATATATCTATATACACTATGTGTGTGGATACCGATGCGATGAGAGAAAACATATATGCCAACAGACAAAACAAACAGTGGCCCAAGCCGCAACGAGCTCTGAGCAGACCCATCGAGAAATTCTGTGTAAGATTACAATGCCCATGAGAAAGAAAAGATACGCATACTTGCAAGAAGGCAGTACCCTCCGTTGCGCTAACAAATACACCCCAATCAGAACGGCAACCGTGACGACTCCCACACCTCAGGGAACGAGTACCACATAGCTGGCAGCTGGTGCAGCTTGACAACCCCTCCTTTCCTCCGACTGATCTCGAAGTCCAGCCAGGCATCCTGGTAACGGTGGGTTCCTGCACGTTTTCTATACTCAAACCCGACTTTGCAGAGCAGCTTGAGGCCCATCGCAAGGGTCGTGGCGCAGTCTTTGCGTATTGTGCGCCACGACTCTAATTCGTCGACATCATCGTACTCTGGAAATTGCATGCAGATGCGGAGGTCCCGAAGGGCAGATAGAGGGGATAGCGCTTCGAGGAACTCTTGCTGCGGCGATCACACATGCCAAGATCAGCCCGTGTTTAGTATAGATCTCTACTCAAGTCCGAGGGGAGACACGTACCCAGCTTGATACCGATTTACCATCGTGGTAACCGCACCGCTCGATCTCTAGCGTCTGAAGGTGAGGACAGTTGGAGGTGATGGACCAACACACGTTGGGCGTGAGCTTGTCCTCGATGATAATGCGCAGATGCTTGAGTTCACAGCCGCTCACGGCAACATCCGCGAGCACGCGGTCAACTTCTGCTTGGCCAAGCGCAATAGGCCAGCGTGGAAGATCTACAATGGCAAGAATGGCGAGCCGCTCCAAAGATGTCATGTGGTTGAGAATTCCGTCAAGCTTGCAAGCGTTTGATATAGCGAAATCAGTAAGAGTGGCGAGCTTTGCAGTGTGCGTGGGATCAGGAGGATCATCACGCCCAAGGACGTGGAACTCCTGCGCTTTGCTTTGCGCGAAGAGAAGACGCAGATCCCGCAACGCATCCATACGTGCAAGCACGTTGAAAAGCTGTACGTGGGCTGGGGGTTCATACGGTTGCGCCACAGGAGGATTACCGGTGAGCGCAAAAGTTTTCAGAAACGGCCAATCTGTTCTGGATAGAGCACCAAAAGAGCATATACTACCGGACAGCTCAAGATGTGTGATGTGTGCTGCGTGCGTCTTCACAAATGCGATGGACGCCTGTGTTTCTTGGACTTGCCTCCAGTTGGTCTGCGAGCGATACTTCCTCCTCCAGTCGCGTATGAAGTACGTGATGTCAGAAAACCTAGGATCCGTTGGTCCGTCACCAACGCGAAGCGTCTGCCCAACAGATGTAAGGGAAAGCTGCTTGAGCGTAACGGGGGAGATGGAGGTTATGCCTATATGAAGCGGTGTGTCGATGAAGGTGATGGCGCCGAGGGATTGCGAGAGGCCCAATGATTGAAAGAGGGACCGGGGTATGACGAAGGGGCAAGCCAGTGTCACCTTCGATAGCTTAGGCATTTTTGCGATCGCCGAATCGAATTTGACCAGGTCGCGAGGGACATAGTTACCGTCTTTGTCCATCGTTCCCCACTTGAGGCGAGTGGGTTCTGTCCATTCGTCAAACCATTCCAGCCGAAAATGCCTTGGCGTCGAAAATCACGGTGAATCCTGATGCTATAGGAGGGTGGAAACGACGACGACGGGCTTACCTGATATATGGCCAGAGGGCCTCAGGGAAGAAATGTAGGCCAGATTCCTTGTCAGCCTTGGATTTATGAGGCCACCGCACCTCAGAAAAGAGATAGGGAAGGCACGACTCGCGGAAAGATCGAGTTGTGCTAGCAAGGTGCAACAGCGCATATGGTGCACCTCCGTTACTAGCCAACAGATTGTTGATAAGGATGTGGGTTATGTCCGCGTTCAGGATCGACATGACGGGACGAGAAGAATGTATTGTGTACACGGTGTAATAATTGAGGAAGGTATTTGAACTGATCGTGTTGGGTGCGCAAGGCGATTAGAAGCCTTGTGACCTGGAGCAAAAATTTCTGGGTGCAGTGAGGCAAGAAGACAGGTGGTCAGCACCGTGCATTCTGAATCCTTGTATGGTGCTGTAACGTACAGACGAGTATCACGGACACCGCGAACTTAAAGCGCACGTTTAGCTGGTGTCCCGGCTTTGGGGGAAGCTCTTGCTATGTTGGTGGTTGATCTTCGAGCCCTACTTGTGCCATCTTGCCTGTAAATATGGCGAAGTTAGTCTGAGAAACGCCCAAAGGACTGTCAGATCAATCGTGCCGAATTCACAGGCTCTAGACTTAGCCGAGACTTCGCGGTCTAGATCAGTACCCAAGCCCAATTTCGGCCTAACCATTCGTCGAACAAATACAAATTGTGCCGCCCTTACGAGCGACTTACGAAAATATTAATCAAGGATGACCACATCAAGTCCCCTTTCCTGGAGGCCACGTCTAATTTGATCTAGTGAACGAACCCCGCATCCACGCCCAATCAGACTTAGAAGCCTAAGGATGAAGTCCTCACTTCATGTACAAATTAATTGCCAGGGTTCATGCTTCGCTATACTCAGCTTACAACACTCGTGTCTCCAGTATGATTAGTTGGATGCATATTTCTCCGTCCATTCCCTGCTGACTCTTTGTGCGTCCTTCTCATCCTCCTTGTAGTGCTTGGCGACATCGGTAGCCAGTGGGTCGTCTGGATTTGGCGCACTTAGCAAAGCTTGTATCGACAACAAGACTGTCCGAATTTGCAATGCGGGGGACCATTTGTCTGTAAGGCAGTGGCGTTCAAATCGGCAGGGACCAGCACGAGGTACCCGGACACACCTTTCAAGATATCTAAACAGATTCTACCCAGTTTATCTGCAGGAGCGAAACATATTTAGACTGCGCAGGCACTATGGCAACCTAAGAGCTCACCGATATTTGGGTGGTATATCTTTGTGAGAAATCGCACCTTTGGCGGGCTCATGGGATATTCCTCCGGCAGAAATAGTTCCAGGTGAAACACACCCTCTTACCGGGCGCTTTCAGCATTCCGACATTGCATCATCTATAATCTCGATGGCTCACGTTGGAAGGGACTGCCATCAGGCCCTTGAATCGTTACATCAAAGTAACGCAGGTTGTCCTCATGCGGCGCAGCAGTGATTCCAGGCGCGGGGTCTGCGACGAGGCGCTCAGTTTCCTATGCAAAGGAATGGAGAATAGATGAAAGAGACATGGTCAGGGATGGCTGACTACTGAGAAGATGCTGTAAACATGGTCGAACACACCTTGATGATCCGCTAGATAAGTACCAGATCTTATTCAAAACATGTTAATTTGGAGAATGATATTGGACACCTGCCTTGGGAAGAAGAGCCATATCTTGGGCTCAAGGACAAGTCGTGCACGGTGGGTAGACACTGAATGAGATAGAAACGAGATTGCCTGCCACAGCGGACCCACCTTGTAATCTATGTACGGTATTTTATTCTCACGCCATTCTATTCTTTGTACTGATTCAAGTGGCCTTGACCACAACGGTGAGCTCATGATGTCCAACGATGTTCAGATGAATGTACAACGATATGTCGACTACCTCGAACTTGCGCTGATAGCGCTTTAGGATGCAGGTGCTGACAAGCTGGATGACTGGGTAAAGATCACCAGTTCAGACGGCTACTCCTTTCTCGTGAAGCGAGGCGTCGCTGTGATCAGTGGCACCCTTAAAAACATGCTCAGCGAGGACAGTGAGCTCTTATTCCTGTTGGAAGAATTTCTCTGGTATCTGAACCATTACGCATTGCAGGTAGTTTCAGGGAGGCAATTGCCAACACATGTCCGATCAGTGAACGGTGGGTGGCGACCCGTTCAGGAACCCCGCTTTATTTTTTAATCGCCAAAATAGCGCTGCTGTGGTCGAGAAGGTCTGTGAGTACATGTCCTTCAAGGCCTATTATGAGGGCCCTGGATCCAAGGAGGGTGTTGATGTAAATGAGTTCACCGAACGCATACCGCCTGAGGTGGCCCTGGAACTGTGTGTCACATCGTTATCTGTTCCATTATGATCTGAATAATCGTGCGTCGATTAGGCTCCTTGCGGCTGATTATTTAGAAGGTACGCTTGATTCCATTATATGAGTTTTGCTGACAACCGAGCACCATCCAGTATAAACTCTGTCAGACATTCCTCTCAAGTAGTCACACAACATTCTGTTAGGGCACTAATACTGATTTGTGGTCGAGCTGTCTTTATTGCATTTCATTCGTTAAGCGATGTACCAGTGTGGGTAACATACGGCAATAGAATCAGGTATCAGAGGTATCCTCCTCAGGCACAGCAGCTATATCGTCCTGTCATCCATAGATCGTCACGTAGTCTCAAATCTCTTCAAAGGCATTGGTTTCCCAGTTACTATCCTCCCAATTGCGACACGCTCAGCAATTCTTTCTACCGTTCCGCCCTGATGACCGTCATCATCGGGTTCCTCTAATGCCCGGCGGATCAATTCCTCCATACTCATCCCGTCAATGTCGCCGCTGCCACGGCGCCGCATACTCGGTACTGGTATCACAGGGAAGTCATTCACCGAATCCGTTGGTTGGAATATCGGCAGACGCTCATTCAGCAGATCTGAGCGGCGACTATACGAGTGTAGCACATGAGAAAACGTCAGCGATGCAAAAATTAACAATCATGCTTACGCGTCGGCGAAGGTGCGAATATAGTGTGTGCCTTGCGCCGTTAGCAAATCTGACCCGACACGGCCCAGACCATCGATGGGCTCCTCGCCTGTGACCTCAGCCAATTCTGACGCGTTCTCGGCCTCCTCGCTGTAGCCAGCCAGCAAAGTGAGTATTCCGCACTAAATCAAATTGCAGAAATCACGGACCGAAGAAGCTGGAAGACCCGTTGCATCTTTCCGACCGCAAGAATCTTGTTCTTAATCGCCTGCCTACGGGCTGCAACTTCGGAAGGCGGCAGGGCAAGATCCGTAACATCCCTGCTGGTTTCACCTCCTTCTTCGAAAGAGACTTCGGTGTCTTCTAGCTCTTCAGGGCTGCACGTTGACAAGATCGCGAGCAACATCTCCGTGACTGTAAATTTTACCGTAAAGGAACCCGGATCTGTGAATTCGTTCTGGCTTACTCTTAGCGCCGACGAAAGGCAGGCTCCACGTGAATCCATCCATGAAATTGGGAAGCCAATATGGATGAGAACTCGAATTATATTGACGGATAGTGATGTTCTTGTTCGCGTACTTGATCACTGCTCCACGGTTGTGATATACATCCAGATAGTTCGGCGCGGAAAATACTGTGATGACGGAGGGAAACTTCTTCGTTGGTGTCTTTCTATACATCAGGTATCTGAAATTATCATGTCAGTAGAGAACGAAATGGCACACACTGATCAAAGAGCTCACCCTGCATCCTGAGCTTCGTGCCCACGCACAATTCCCAGCAAGTTATTTCGCTCCAGAAATTTGCATGCCGCCTCATATCTGCAGTCAAGTCAGACTTGGAAAGGACCTATCGCACATAACAGCACTTACGTAAAGAAGTATGAACATCCTCGCACTCCGTTATGCTCGAACGTGGTGCCAGGGGGCAAGGGAGGACCCTGTGGTGAATGCTCGTGTTCGTATCCAAAGTTAACCACAGGATCGGACCACAACAGATCGCACAATAAGCCGCTCGATCCAGGCTCCTGGAACCGGTCGAGCTACATCTTGGGTGAGTCTGGAACGCGCTCAATTGAATCACAAAAGCAAACAGACCCTGCGCAGATCATCCAACGTCACCAACTCTGGCGAAAGACCTCCGTGGACGCAGAAAAAGCGGCCATCTACGAGCGCCGAGACTGGAAGGGCGCAGAATGAAGCTATACAAGCATCATACACTGCTGGTGAATATTTGTGAAGACCTATGATCTCATCGTAAGCAGCTTAGGACACAAGTGACTGCGGCAGAGCTCACATTCTCGTTTGAAAGTGAAGTATTCCGTTAGATGACGGCATTCGTGATTGCCCCGTAGTAGTGTGATGCGATTTGGGTATTGGAGCTTGAGCGCATATAGATAAAGCAGACACTAGGCCAGGGTCAGAACGCAAACTTCTGCAAAAGATCTAAATACTTACTTCGATCCCAAAATTTCCGCGATCAACATAATCCCCGAGGAATAGATAGGCATTATCAGAAAAAGTTCCACCGATCTCAAGTAATTTCATCAAATCATACTGCCCTCACCCCAAAACCTTAGCGCAGGCGAGCAGAATAAACACGGATAACGCACGTATTGCCCATGGATATCACCGCATACTTGAATCGTTCAGCTCACACGCCAACTTGTGATCCAGGGCAAACTCACTTGTCACAGGACTCTCTACGTTCACAAGGTTAGGTTCTCGAGACAACAGCAAGGTCGCCTGTTGGAGAATACGCAAAGCCTGGGCCTCAGTCAGACGACCCTCGTGGAAGAAATGCTTTTTCAAAAATTCTGCATTGGGCAGCAGTTCTCCGTATTTATCAATGCGCTGGAAAAGCTGGTCGTCCGTAGGCTTGTATCCCACAGGTGGTGTTACCTGTGAAAGAATGAGAAGATCAATTTTTCTATATCCTGTTCGTGGTTCGACTCAGACACTGACACTTGGCACTGCGCGATCTTTGTAACTTACTCCAGGCTCGTTACTCCACTGGGGAGTCCCCCCAGGAATGACGGGATCCCGCTCAGGGATTTGGTACAAGGCAGACTTGAAGTACTCTTGGTTGCTACCGGCCATAAGATGGGGAGGATCTATACGCCAAGGTGGTGAGAGTTGGAGTCAGTAGTGCTTGAACCCGGTCGACTACAGCATACAAAGACGGATCTAATTATGGAGAGACGCCCAACTGTCAGCTACGAGCGTCAAACCCAATGTCGCGCGCGCTGGTCGTCTGGGAGAATGATGCAGCTGATAAGATCATATTAGTACTACACGGTTGATAAGCACACCCCGGCCAACAGACATGGAACGTTTAGAGGCACAGAAGAAATTCGATCACTGATATTACATAGTTTTTACTGGTTCATGTAGCGTACTACAGGCTGCAGCCCGACTCAGAGTGTCGCCGGGACACAGGGCGCAAACCCCACCAATATATTTAATTAATGGGTATCCCGGCATACTCGTCGTAGCCGAGAGCAAGGTTCAAATTCTGCCAAGAAATCAGATCGCTGACACCTCGCGACTAACTAGGCGAAACGTACCTGCAAGCACTGGGTTGCGGCGCCCTTGAGAAGATTGTCCAAGCCACCCTGATCCTAGTCAGCACATGTCCCAGCATACAGGGAAGATGCACATACCACAACGACAGCTCGATCGCCTTCGCTGTGAACTTGGAAACCTCCTACAGTCCAGCCGTGCTTATTCTCGATGTCCGACAATCCTGGAACGCCTGCTTTGACATGTACCAACTTCTCTTCACCATATTTCTCTTCATACAGGGCCTTGACATCCCGTGCAGCAACCTTTTCGCTAAGTGGTACGGACAATGTCGAGATGATACCACTGAACCAAGGTGCGACTGAAGGTATGAAGGCGACTTTCATAGGGTTGTTGGGATCTGCGAGCAGACTGGTTAGGTGACGGCCTGCTTCGCGCTCATGGATGTGGTCTGTGAGCGAGTACGGACGAAAACCGCCCGCGAGGCTCTCTGGTGTGACTTTGGGCACCGTTGTTGGTTTGCCGTCTGCGTCGCTCGTGCCTGCGACGGTACCAGCACCGCTGTACCCTGAGATGCCGAACACCGTAGGCGCATGCGAATGCTTTACGTACTTGAGCAATGGCGCGATAAGCAGCTGCGTGGAGGTCGCATAGCATCCAGGGTTGGATATCCTCTTCGACTTTCGGATGCCATCACGCCCGTACAGCTCTGAGAGAACCGTGGAATGAAAATGGAAGCAAAAAAATACATGTAAATTTGGCAGTTCAACAGAGTATTTACACAGACGCCTCACCAGGCAACCCATACTTCCACCCAGATTCGAAACGGTAGTCCGCGCTTAGGTCGACAATGACGCTTGATTCACCGGAGCTGCGCTCCTTTGCGCCGCGATCTATTGCATCAACAAATGGCTTGCAGACGCCGTTGGGGAGCGCCATAACCCACGCATCAACCTCCCCGTCCTTTTCCATTCGCTCAACATCCTCAACGGACAAGTTGGTGTGCGCGACTGCGGACTTTGTGTATCCCTGCAGAGGGTACCCTGCCAGCTGTCGCGACGAGACATGCGTGAGATCGATGTAGGGATGACCAGAAAGAAGGGTTGTCAAGGCCTGTCCTGTGTACCCGCGCGCTCCGATCAACGCGAGGCGCCTGGGCTCAGTTGACGCGGGCTGCGGAGTAACGGCAGTGGCATACCCCCGAGAGCTGGAAGGTACTTGACGACGGGCAAGGGTGGAATAAGACCTAGTGGCGCCAGGACCCGCATGTTGCGGGGGAGCAGACGGTCCTACGGGCAGGTATGCCCTTTCAAGCCTGCCTTTGGCCTCGAAATCCTTGACAATCTTCTGTACCTCAGCAATATCCTGCACACCGTACCAGAACAGGCTCTTGCCAGCACGCGTGAAACTTCCATCAGCGCGCTCAAAGTGCCAGGAGCGGTTGTCATCGTCGACCTTGGACGTCCAGAAGAGCTTGCGATGATCTTTTTTGATGGCGTTGAAAACGTTATCAACGACATTGTTGAGAAGTCCACTGCGAGAGGCGAGAAGCTTCGTCATGATTGGCACTTCGCCTTCAGGGCGGGTGACAATGGCGACTGCGTCGAGGGGCTCATCACCGTAAATGGTGTAAGGCGTCTTTTGGAGGTCGCTGAGGACGCTAGTGACGCTTGAGACGCCAGATTGCACCTCAGGATCACGATCGTGAATGACTTGACGGAAGCGATCAGCGCCGACACTTTCGATACTGTTGTGTTTGAAGAGCCGGTAACCGCGGCGGATTAGGGTACCAGCGCCGCTGTCAGTGAACAGCTCCCTCTGCAGATTGTCGGCAGAGA
>QFEN01004190.1:0-12679 GCA_003316125.1 Auricularia polytricha
TCATGAGCACAGAGGGCTACGGCCAATTGCCGCACACTTGATTCAAGCTGTCGAGGATGAGGAGTCATTCACAACCTCCGAGATTATGGAGGCAGTTGCTAATCCTTCAGACTTCCAGCAAATTCCTATCAAAGATCTCTTCGATTTCTCTCGTGCTCAAGATTGGCTGGGATCCTTCTACCAAACGGCCATCCGAGGCTTAGATGCTGAGATTGAGTTATACGAGCTGTTGGATTTGGATGCCGATGGTATTGACGACCCAGAATTTCCTCAGGCGGATGAGATTTTAGATGCTTGAAATTAATGACAAGTTCTCGGTTAGGCAGGCCTTAGCCAATCAGATGTGATTATATAATTTTTTCCCTTGGACTCCTGGTACCATAGCTGTTCACGTTCACCCGTAGACATAGAGACATTCACTGGTGAACGTTCACCGACTTTTGCGAACGTTCGGCGACCGGCCGAACACTGCTCGGAGGACATTGTGGGCGGAAATGCAAGCTTGTGCAAACAAACAAGTAACTAGGGAAGTCTCGGTAAAATACTACAAGGAACATACTGAGAGTGCCGCTTCTATCAGTGTGAAGCACACGCAGCAAGCTATCAGACTTGTCGCTGTCATTGTCGTTGTCGGTGCAGGGCATGGCGGTTCAGGGCAAGAAGTTACGGGATAAATCGGCACCCTTTCCGACCGTATAGGCCGTAAAGGTACCGTTGACGGCCGTATGGAATACGTCTTGTACGGTGTACGGTCTGGCCGTACACCGTACCTATTGACCTCCCTTTGCATGTCCACCGGTACGGCAACCGTATCCGTCGCCGGCCGCCGTACAAACCGTCTATGACGGTGACGGTGTGCAGCCCTACAGATGGGTACCCGGGCAAACATCACCCGTGTCATACCTAATTTAGTCTCGCTCACTTGGTAGACAGTCGTCGTTCACTGGAAGATCGTGTTTTTCCCTCCTGGCCCCGAAATCGCGAACCTTAACTTCGCTGTGGCAGTTGTTGATGCCTCTAGATTGATCATCAGCTGTTGCTCCACCTTGTCGCTAAGTTTGAGGTGGAGAAATGTGAGTGTCTTTTCCCGATCACAAAACTGTGTAAGAAAATCAGCAACTCTCCTATGTAAGGTCAAATATGACCATGTGATGATCGAGGGCAGAATTTTACTGATGGGCCCGTGATTGTGTACTATATATTGCTATCTATCTCATTCTAATCTGTCCACCAGTTCTCTGATGTAGGGTGGTTATATGGGAATAACAGGTGCCCTGCAATCGACGCAACGCACCCTCGAGGACTCATCAGTTCTCTGATGGAGAAGCGATGCCGTAACACCATGTCGAAGTATGGTGATAGGCAGCCGAAAACGTTTAGGGATGAGGGTTGGTAGTAATGCAATGATCCAAAGTTGGTGCGTCCTGCCACGGAATATCCAGTAAAAGACATTGTGGTATATGACTACTCACTTTTCAATGTTGAAACTATTCAAACAGAAGCGCGCATCACCCATGTTGAAGTAGCTTCCAATACTCCCCATACTAGTAGAACCTTCCCTGGATGAATCTGAGTTTTATTACAGATAAGGTGCTTTTCGAGAAGTTTGTGGAGGTCAGCAACGCGGTGTGGAATCCTCCCGGGAGCTGCCGGGCCTTTCTGGTTTCTGGCGGTTTTACTGATTATCGATTGATCAATGATCATCACCGATCCCTCGGGTGATCCAGCCCTGAGCCGGTGAACCGCATAGTGTCCGAGCCAGACCTGTCGCCACTTTGGGTTGGTGTAGGAATGGGGCATCCTTTGGCACATTGCAACCAGTAAAACTTTCCCCAGAGGAATCTGATTTTTGTTGCAGAAAAGTCTTTTGGGTTATAAAGCAGGCTTCCTGGGATCAGTGTATTCAATTGTGATCGCCCCGCGACAAGCACATCACCGATGTCCACATGGCAAAATCTTCTCTCTCTTTCTCCGACCAAGCGCCACTGTGCAGTTCGAAATCTGTTGGACGTGAAACTGGCATGCTGTGTTTTCCTCCAAGTTTTTATCTTCCTTGTCGCTTTGTCGTTTGCGTGTTATGTTAATGCTAGAGGTCCCGTCAGTCTGCCCAGTAGTGCTGCCAGAGCTGCGATCAATAACTCACGCATAACGACCTACGTGGTAACGCTTATTGCCACAGTTATTGCTTTCCTGAATACAATGTGCGTTCTCCTGTCATCGCAATTCAAACGTGCTAAATATTCATACATTGCTTCACAGTCTCTTGGGTCTTGTACTTCAAGTAGCTCTGACAGCACGAATGAGTCACCCCGTGTCGCTGCAAACTTTGCGAGGAAGTGTTTCATTAATAACAGGACAACCACTTGTTGGTGTACGTGGACTCAAGATCACCTGGGCCTGGATAAAATCTTTGGCATGTATGCGCGATGGAAGAAGGGATATCGCACCCGACGACATGCAGTACTGGACGTGGCTGAAATATACTTTGATGTACAGCATTTTATGCGGACAGCTCACATCTAGGTACCCTATGATAGGTCTCTACGAGATATTTGTCATTGCTGACTCGCAATCTTGGTAGTTGGAATAGTTTTTTGACCCCGACACCTGTGGAACTCCAGTTTGATTTTACGGGTACAGCGGTGGATTACTCCGCCGCCGCCGCTCAGCTCCAAGCTACATGGAACGGATACATTGCTCCATACCCTAGTGAAAGTTCCCCACTTGTCACCTACATGAACGTAACAAGAGGTGATATCTCCCTTGACTTAGCAGTCACATTACAACTGAACGACATCTGTACTGGCAGGCATGGAAGATTTCGGTCTGACTGATGTGACTATGTATACTCAAGCCGGAATTACGGCAGCATCAAACAAATTAGGTTCACCGTACTACATCCCCTTTCAGGGTGCATTGTATAATGGTTCAACGGGTATGGTTATCATCGTGTATGCCTAATTTAGAGGCCACTGTGTGACACGATGCTTAGGGGGGATACTCATAAATGCCTCGACTATGACGCAAGATTCCAGTTCAAGCATCCCATTCCAATATACTACAGGATGGACTCAAAACTATACGACGGTCCAGCAAGGCCTTAGTGCGGACGTCCAATGTCGACAGCAGACATTCGTCGACGCAACCAATACCTATCCAAATGTGGGTGTGTATGAGAGTATATCATCCGGAAGTTCGATCACTGGGCCCGCAGACTATGGTATACAGAGCTTTGGGATGATAACGAATTGTTCAAGTGATTCGGTCGCTTGTGAGTGAACTCACTGCAAGTGGAATTTGTTGCCAAGTCTCCCTAGACACCAACGACATCCTGGCATTGGTTGATCTATATGGTTACCCTCTGGGAGATGGTGTTTTAATAGGCTCAGTCTGCAAATATCAGGACTTCGAGAAGGCATCAAACCAGTCTTTCCGTGAGTGAATCGTGGTTCTAAACCATGTGGCATAACATTCTGATCCTGAAATTTGAGTAGTTGTTCTTTTGCAAGGCTTTCCTCCTTCATACTCCTTCATTACACCCACTATCTGTCAAGTTTCCCCTCTTATTACATCTGTCAATATCGAATTTGATGGGACTACCGTGAACATCAGCGATACCACGAATTCTGAGCCATTGGATCCTGAAGGCACACAAGCAGCCTATATAGACCAGATTTCAGATCTCACCTGGATGATGATGTTTGATACGCAGAGTCTTTCCGGAAATGCCATGGCAACTAGTGTTCAAATAGTCGGTGGTTTTCTTGCGTCGGACAATGATTTATTGAACTTCGTGTTGGTGAGTGTTCGGGCATACATCAGTGCAGGAACTTTCATCGCTGATACAGAGTAGGAAAACTATCTGAGAGGGGCTGTCGAATTCCTTGGAACGGCAAGTTGTCACTACTTTTATTCGACAGTTGCCTACATGCTTTTCATTTATAGGTGTGGCAAAGCGAGCTCCAGGCATTGAGCAATACCTCCATGACCCAGTACGCTGCGGCAGTTCACGTGCAGTCACTGGGATATGAATACCATCGGTCAACACATCTTTTTCTCCTTGTGCCTCTGTTTTTTGTGGTGACTCTCACCTGCGCCGCTGCGTTCTACACACCTGTGTCAAAGCCGAAAAGGCCTGGTCATGTATCTGTCGTCAAGGACGGGAGGATACAGGAAAAGATGGACAGCCCTGGCAATCCTGCACCGCGCAGTAGCATCGCAGACTCGGAAGACTTTGACCCCACCAACATCATCCATCTTATGATGCTTGGGTCAAGGTCTGATCTGGAAAATGAAGCAGGGGAGAATGAACGCCTTCAGTTTCATCTGGTTTAGTTGACTTGCAAATTCAGGAACCGAGCAGATACGTATTGCAACATTGACTTTCTGTGCCCGACGATGTTTTTTTGATCCCAGCCTTCTTTCTACCTACCGATGTGTACTGTTCGTCATGAATTCATCTTTTGAGCGAATCACTTGTTTAACCTGCTATGCACTCGATCTCGATAATACTAAACCCAAATTTCTTGTATAAGTATTCTACTAAGGTCACGGTCGGTGACCTCGCTTTTGACCGAGAACTCAGAAGACATCAATTGCAATGATATTTGCACCGCTCAAAGGTCCAGCACTAGTAACCTTGTGTTTCATGTCACTGACAACTCGGATGTACTGTAGCTTCACGGAGATCACAATCAGCAGCTATCGGCAGGTCAAGCGCCCGGGTGTTTAACACAACTTTACATTTCGTTCAATTAACCATCTTCTCAACTTCGTCGCTACTGATGCCTAATGCTATGCCCCCAATCGACTATCAGTCTTAAATGGGGTAGTGTACGAGCTAGAACTTCCCAACAACTGTCCAGGTTTCCACAAAGGCTCCGTGTTGTCTTGTCCATTTCGTGAATCATGGGCGACTTTGTGGGTCCTCGCCGGGACTTCCATCTCCTTGCCTACCGATATCGTTATTATTCTGCAGTCCTGTGAGGATGCCTCGACGTTAAACAATAACTTGACTAGCATTCCATGCTGGTCTCTGGAGATATAGAAATATGCGGCCTCTCGGAGGCACGCTTTAGTACCCATCCATTATACAGATCCGCTCCAAGACTTCACTGAAGCTCATCATATCAGATCTGCAGCATGCCTTTCCGCTGGCCACACAATCCATCACCACAGAAAGTCATGAAAGAAATCGAAGAGATCCTGACGGATACTCTCACAATCCTGTCCTACAACACCGACCTGATTAATGACGAAGAACAAAACTCGTTCAGTGAGGAGTTCAGCAGGTACCGTGCATATGTTGTATCGCCCTCCACCCCACCTTCTCAACTCTGAAAGGCTCATAAGCGTTCGTGTCGAATTGAATAAGCACACAGCGTACCACAGGTTGACCGAGGTACGAGATGAATGCAAGCTGTTAAAACAGCGTCTCAAAGTTTGGCTTCCTTTATTTTGAATGACAATTGGTTAATGATATCCAATAGCAAGCATGCAGGACGCATCGGGAAGAAAACTTCAGGATGGGACTGATAGCAGCAGCTGCAGGTACCTACGGTCATATCTATTTCTTATTTATAATAGGAACTGAATCCTGCCACTGTAGCGAATGAAGTACCCACAGCAGATACTGGATCTGGAACGTCTCATGAGACTATTGTTTGAGAAACAATGTCTCGTTTGGGTTTCCTCCTGAAGCACATTTTCTCTCGATCTTGGAATAATTGATATATTTCGTCCTAGGATGATAGTAGATAGCCTAGTCTTTAGTGCGTGTGTTGGTTTAGTGTCTTGGATCACATACTGAAGCGGAGATCTGGCAGCTGAGAGTGATCTTGAAGGACCTAGTGGGTGGCTGGGGTCGAAGCTGGTATGACTATGGAAACATGGTACCACTTTTATGAGGTCATGGCTGCAGTCCTGCAGAATGAGAAGCTGTGACACATTGCTAAATCACGTTCCAAAAGGACGCAAAAATTCACTGACAATGAAGTAACTTCCTTGGACGGCTTACGCTCAGAACATTTTAGAATCTCTGTGGAGAGGCTCAACATTCGGGCGACATTGTTGACATTCAACGGTATATGACTAATGAAAAACAAACAAATATTATACCCTCGACCTCAAAGCTTACTCCTGACCGTACCAGCAGCCTCTGCCAACTTCCGCCTCTTCGTCATCCTGCTCGATGAATCAGTATCTTGTTCCACCATCGAAGATCACACATACCCTGAATGCTCAATCACGCTCGGCTCCATGCCAACGCCAACTTGAACACCACCCGTGCGTTCCTCGAGAGGCACGTAGTCACGTGTGGATGGGCCAAGGTAGAGTTGCCGAGGGCGCCAGATCTTGACTCCGGATGGAGAAAGCATCATCTGCACACATGCGATGCTCAGTGATTCGGTGGAATAGAAGGAGATTGGAACACGCACCTGTCGCCAATGTGCGACCCAGCCCACGACTCTGGGCACGACGAACAGGACTGGGAAGAAGTCCATCGGGAAGCCTACCGTTATTGTGTCATGGTTTTTCCGTCTTCGTACAGTACTGGCACTTACCCATTGCACGGTAGATCAGCCCACTGATAGATGAGATCCGGTCAGTTGATGTCGATGATTAGACAAAGACGAATTTACCTCCAGAAATCAACGTTCGGAGCTAACTTCCTGGATACGAAGTAATCGTCCTTTAGTGCTGCATCATGCAGAGCCATCGCGGTATCAAGCAATGGATCAGGGCCCGTCCTTAACCCCAAGATCAATCCCACAACCACACCACAGTGATGAACACTTACACAGCAAAGACCTCATCAGCCACCTTGCGAATAATGAATGACCGCGGATCAGACTGCGGATTGCCAACAATCAGCAGGACAGGAAACAGTGGGAGAATGACTACGCACAGTCTTGTATACTCTATGGCCAAATCCACTTAGCACCTTTTGGCGCTTCTTTACTGCTCCTAAAAAGGCGGGGACGTTCTCGGGACTTGAGAAAGGTGTGAGGAGAGGATGGGAATAGTTGTTATAAAAACGGACCTGCCAATTGAAATAAGCATCCGAATGACAGCTTCGTTTGCACCTCCGTGGAGTGGGCCGCTGAGAGTTAAGTTCGTCAGCACCGAAATAAGAGAAAATGAACACAAATAAGCATCTAAATCGCGGGGACACGTGGAAGTGCACCAAGGGTAACTCCATCTATGCGATCCAGCACGTATTCATGCCTCGAGCTCAACTCGGTCATGTCGTACAGGTTGGGTACAGTAGGACGGTGAACAATACTCACTACAGCGACGCACAGCCTGCTGAAACGGCGCTGAATGGATCAGGTAACGACGACCCAGTCTGAAGTACTGTCGTCGAACTCGCGTTCATCTCGTGGTCAGCATGGAGGATAAAGAGGATGTCGAGTGCCTTCACGAGAACAGGATGTGGCTTGTGTGAGTGAAGCCCTGATAGGTCTGTGGGTGAGAGATGGTCGAGCTGATAGAGGAACCTTAACGGGAAGAGTTTGAGAGATAATGATGCAGAAGGGGTAAAATGGTAACCTACGACTCTGTATAGCTCATTCCTGTCGGGGGCACGACGAAATCACGGCCCTGGCGGATACGATATGCCATGCTATACGTACTATTATCAGTGAGCGAACAAGTGGGCAACGACAAGTACGCACGCAGCTAATGTGGTGGCCTTACCGATCAGCCTGAATATTTGCCTGTCCATATTCTGGAGTGCAGCAGCATCACCCTTGGCAGCTTTGGTGAACAAATCTTGTCCTACAAAAAGTCATGAAAATGAAAAAATACTCCAGAGCTGCCAACACACCCTGCAGACTCGGATTTGCTTCCCCATAGTAGCTTCCCAGGTATGCAAATGCACTTGTGAGCATTGACATGGGGTGAGCATCGTACCTAAAAGAGCGGAAGAACCCTTCTGCATCAGAATGTATCGGTCCGTGCAGGAGGACCTGGCTTGTGAAATGGGACAATTGGGATGCGCTAGGGAGCGCGCCATATATGAGGAGGTAAGAGACCTCGAGGAAGTTGGAGCGGGCCGCGAGTTGCTCGATTGGGTAGCCTCTACGGGATTCATTGAAAATTGGTAACAGTGGCGGGAGGAGAATACGCACCTGTACCGCAATACGCCATTGTCACCGTCAATATATGTTATACTACTCTCGATGACTGCTGTGTTGAGAAAACCTCTATCAGCGACACGTAGACCACGTTCTGTCTCGTCTTCGGGTCTGTCGTTTGGACCAGCGGGAGCACGAATGCCCTTGAAAAAAGTGGCAGGAACCGAGTTATGGGAAATCCTGCATGGTGTCAATTGGCGTCGAAATTCTGAGGAAGAGGGACGCACGGGACGGTGTACTCCTTCCCAGTGCGGTTGTCTACAACTCTGAGGGACTCATCTCGCTTGAGGTCAGATACAGGAATTTGTTTGCCCATTAGAAGTTGCGAGGAGGATACAACTGGAGATGGATGACACGGAACAAGCAACAAGCTTGAGGTGCCCGGACGCGAACAGTCTTGTTATATTCATCCGATTTCAGTTACCCGCGCTGCTGGGTAGGGTCCCTAATACCGGATGACACCACGCCAGTCGATTTCGATTTCACAAGCCAACCGACCACAAGGGTCCCGAACTGGTCACGGGACCGGGAACACACCACGGTCCACCACAACTTGGTCCACAAGTCCATCAATGTAGTTTCTAGGATGCATGAATCATGGCACGTAGACCGAATCATTGGCACTTGAACTTGCCAAATGTTCCGTGCATTTGCAATTGCGGTGCGGTCCAAGTCCAAATGTCATGGAGTTGCACCGCTTGCTCCGCAGCGCTCTGGTTTGACTCCTATTTTACATGGTTGTATCTTCTTTCATCATGTCGACGATGACTTACCCCGCATTCTGCTCTCTCAACCAGCCTGAACTGGAATTGCTATCAATGCCAGCGCCTGTTGATCGGTCTCCTATCGAGATAGCTTGGCACGAGAGTCTGATGGTCACTCTCCGACTTTTTGAAGAACTTCTTAGTGGTACAGCGCCGCACAACAGTAACATGACATCCCCATCGGCAGGATGTTTACCATCCGTCACTCAGCAGACCATCTCTCCTTGGGAATTGTTTACTTCGACTCGCGAAACTATGGCTACCGCCAGCGGGGAAGCATCCACTCCAGCTTACGAGATCGTTTCTCCTGAGAAATCATACCCTCCGACTCGCGAGCTGACTGGGCCAGTGCGATCAAAACGTGCTCATCCCCGCGTGGTCCATGCCTGCGATGAATGCCACAACAAGAAGAAAAAGGTGAGAAGCTATCACCATCATTTTGTACCCTCTCTGACGGCAGAGCACAGTGTTCCGGGGAGCAGCCACTGTGTCTAAGTTGCAAAAAGATGGGAAGGGTGTGCATCTGGTCCCGCGTAAAAACCATAAAAATTCGCCCCTCTCTGAAATACGATGTGACCAAGTTGTCTCGACCACCACCTCGTATATGCGAGCGGGACTCCATGATGAGACCTAGGCAGCCACACATCGCAGCCCCAAAACCAACGTATCCCATCAGGCTTCAGGATATGCAGGGTGCAGCTACTTTGGCGTCTGCCGTGCGGAATGTTGAAACAGCAAGCTCATCTTCTGGATCGTGGGTTGAGTTTCCAGCGCAGATAGCCACCAGTCGGACGCGGACTGTTGACTTGGACTGGAGTGACTTGGGTTCGTCCGACTTCAGTCAGGTATGGATCCCGCCGCCTCCCACCCGTCCACCATCTTTTGGCAACGACTTGTCTCGTGCACATTCTCTCCAACGACTGCGTCATGAAGATATCTACCACAGGGCTCTTGCCGGCTACTGACACCTTGCAAGAAGGCATTCCTGTCAAACATGTGCATGCTGTCTATATGTCCCATTTTAATCCTGCCACCCCCTCCCCGGGTATTGACATGATAGTTTGTTGGTTTGCCTGACTTTGGACTGCGATATGGACGCTATTGCTATTACTTACACAAACGCTTCAGAGACGGACTTTCATATAGACGCATTACTTTCAACCACACGGACACTTCAGCAATGGTTTACGTTGCCGATATTGTTATTATTAACTACGCACAGACACTTCTGCGATGGACTGCGATCTGGACGTTTCAACCGAGGACTACATACGCATTTCACACTCGTGAATAGATCCGAGACATTTGACTGAACTCATAATTTTAAGTACGTCGTGTAGCAGTCTAAATCCATCCGTTACCCGTCATTTGGAGAGCTCACCAAGGAGGTTATCACCATCCTTCCCAGTTTTTCAATCAGTCTGAACATCTCAAGTGTCTTTCCATTACAACACTGATGGGGCTTAGTATATTTGACATAGGTGCACTACCGATGGGTGTGGCATGGAGTTTCCAAAGTAATGCTTCGCCAGAATGGCTACATCGAGATTGACCCCCTAACCTCTCAATCGCAATGTAATGCTTCATACTACACACACGCAATTTATGCAGTTCTCTACCAAGGTCCGAGCCAATCTTCATCTCTACAGGCTGAATATGAATGAGCCAGGTCGAGCCTACAGTCTGACCACGCGTCGATGATCGCGCTGTTCGAGTCACAACTAAGAACACTACCCATGTCAAGGTAAGTATTCGCGTGATTCTTCGAAATGGCAACGTCGTTGTGTCCTTGGAGAGCCTTGAAACATTTCTGCTGTACTACAGCACCTTTACTCCATTGAATTCATTTCTGGGTCCAAGCTAACCTCCATCGGGACAGGGGAAACGACCCGAATATCAACCACGCCAGCAGATAGCTATAGTTTGGTCACAATAAATCGTCGCCTCATCCCGAATCACAACAAAACACGCCTACCCATGTCAAAGTAAGCCGATCTTGCTCTAAGAAAAACCTGTCAAAGCGATGCCTCGAAAAAGGCTCGGAGCAGACGGAAGCAGTGTAAGGATGGTTCGAGGTCAAGTCTTCATCAAAGCACGACTGAGGAAACCGACCAGGCTTGCGAATCACAACGTCTGGTGAGTCGGGGTCGTACATATTTTCCGAACGAGCAATGAATCGTTTATTGAAGTCCCAGATGTGTACGTAGAAGTGATCGGGGGAGAGTGCTTCCACTCTTTGACCAGGTTCAGGAGTACGATCTCGAGGAAGAGCATACGCCATTTTGCTACCGAACACACTGATTCGGTGGCTTGGGTGATGCGGAAAGCACCATGTGTACTTGGGTCCCCAGTCCGCCCACGGAACCTCGACAGGAGTCTCCGATTGTATGGCCTTTTCCGAGAAGACGGCCATATCGATGACCATGATCACGGGCCATGAGCGAGGGAGAATTTCTAAAACCATGATTCGTGACTCCGGAGAGGGCACATAACTGGGCATAAGGTCTGGGTGAGCTACTGCACTGTGGAACGATGGGGTGGCATAAACAACATAGTATGTCGAGGCGCGCTGCGCTAGCTCTGGGGATGGACCAAAGCCGGGTTTCAGATTCGGAAGGAGATACGTGATTCGGTGCTGGATTGAGCTACCAGGTCCTTGTAATGTGTACATGGTCATACGCCCTTCCGAGACAATAACAACAGTTCGTTCATCAACTAGATGGAAAGTTACTCCTTCGCCGCCTCGTTCACACAAAGGATACTGCTTATACTGAGTGGCAGATTTTTTGAGAGTAGAGTGCACTTACTCTCTTAACATTTCCTTTCCTCCAAGCTATGACTTGTATGAACATGTTGGACACTGCGTCCAGTGAGGGAACATCGAGATCGACCACGTAATAGAGGATAACTACATGATCCCCGCAGACCGCGGGCATACCCACAAAGTAAACCCTGTAAGGGCGACGTGCATCACAAGTATGTATGCACTCCAAGGAACTGCGCGCAGAGTCCGGATGCGGAAGCTGGGATAAAGCCAGCCAGACATCCACCGTAAAGACGTGGAGAGCTAGCTCAGTATTGGGCATCTGGAGGCGAGCGGAGGCTGAAATTGCGACTACAAGATCCTGCAGTGGGTCGACGACAACCGACTTCAACCACCAATACTGGTGCTGCGGGAACAAGCCACGCAACGTAATATTGGAGTGTGTTGTATTTGCCTTGCAGTCCCGAATCAAGACTCGAAGATCTGTCCGTTCCCGTTCCCACCGTGACATCCACCAAATCCCACATTTCACGGACTGTATCTCTGAAAGTTGTTCGTCTGAACGAACCACTCCATCTTGGAAAATGTTATTGGCATGAAAATCAGACCGCCACGAGGATCCCAATTTCTTGAGTGAACACATCTTTGTGGCAACGCCAATCGAGTCTGGGGTGGTGGCACCGGTCTCGTTGAAGCCTTGGGCATAAAGCTCAAGCTTGTATTGAATGTGGACCGAATTTCTGGCAGCATCCCAGACAACTTTGCAGGTCTAGCGTGATTCAGAAGTTAGCCTCACAGAAACACAGAATCAAGGGAAAGAGCGAACAGTTACACAATGACAAAAATCCCTGGGGGTAAGGATGAGTAGAATGTGACATATCAGCTCTGTAGGAAGCGACAATAACCCAACCGCCATGATGATGGTTTTGAAATAAGAAAAGGTCCTAGACGTCGGTTAACACTAGCAAGTACTATCGATCACTGCGGCGCCCAGGGAAGTTTTGCGCAGAGTT
>QFEN01004190.1:20009-39343 GCA_003316125.1 Auricularia polytricha
TTGATTGGACTTGACTTGGAAAAACGACTATACTTGAATGAATTTGACTTGAACTCCTGCCGAGATTCAGTGCTTGGTTGCGAGACCTTCTAATTTGAAATGCATGGTTTCAGCTTGCCACTATCTAGTGCAAGTGTAGGGTGGGTAGCGAGTGAGACACCAAGATATTGATTAATTTACCCAAACCTTCGAACCTTTAGATCACCAAAAAACTTATTTAGATGCTGCGATGAAGCTTGGAACGAAAAACAAATCCTCAAACCCCCATCCTTGCAGAGTACCAGATGACTATTAACCATAAAGAGCATTTCCCATGTTACACACTGCTACTAGTTGACACATGTACACGCTCCTGGAAGGTAATTGAAATCATGCCCGTTCCCGCACCGTACTTGGTGAGCTTAGCATAATATTGTCGGACGCCAAGGATTAGGCGTGGTCCCAGCACAAACTTCTGTACGACCGAGAAGATTCGAAGAACGCCATAATATATCTCGGCTCCCACAGACCATGAGTCCTACAGAAATGATGAGCACTTCACGTGGAGATGTCATGACTCATCGGCGCACCGAGATATTTCGAGAGAGAAAACCGATGTGGAGCAAAGAAGAAGCAGCAAAACTAGCACATATGAAATTTCAGGGGACAAGGGACTAACATTCAAAGTATAAACTCACATTGCAAAGTAAACCACATGGGTTTTGATTAACACCATGAGACCCCCAGTTTTCGATCCTGTTGGTAGCCGTCGCAGTTCACGGAAGTGTTGTACGGCAATCCAGATAACAAGACACAGTGCAAGGAGCTCCCATACAGTGGTGAGGATCCAAACCATTATAATCAGATATTGGATGTCTCCCTCGTAGTCATAAAAGCATTCATAGATGCCGGAGAGGAGAAGTTCCTCTGGTATTCATACCATGAGCTCAGTTCTTTAATCCATCATAACTGAAAGCTTACCCCCCACAATATATTTGAATCCCATTGCGATCATCACTCCACAGGCGATGGTGGTAACCAGGAAACTTACAACGAGAAAGATAAAAACCTTTCTGGATCCCTGATACATAGCATGTAACCGCGCAATGACGATGACTTGCATGATATTTCAGCCAAGTCAATTGTATCACCGAGTATTGCAGTAGCTCACCGCCCAGAACGGCAGTTATGGCCCTATCCATCCAATTTATTGTGGCGTTCATAATATTGCCTGAAACTCTCAATCAGCGATCGCCCTCGTAGGATCAAAGACTCCAACTAAACTCACACCTGTTGTAGTCATTATATTGAACCAGCAAGATGCCAGTGGCCAAGTATTGCACTCACCCCTACAGAGGAGTGCAATTAATGTTGAGAATGGCGATCATTAGTGCGGAATTCTCACTGCATCTGTCACCGAGACTGATGGAAGATTGACTATAGTATGCCGCCAATCAGAAGAAATAAACACAAAGTATGTAAGGAGCGTACTCAGCATGGCCATCCTGGTAGTGAGAGATGACTTATTAGCGCCCTGCCGACAGGTAACCCTGCAAACATACACAGAAAATGGTATTCCGGCATAGCGCACCTATAATATTTTGACGTGAGCACGACTTGCTAGCTGGACTTAAAACACAAGATACGGACAACTAAATATAGAACAGTCATGAAGGACCTGCGTTGCCTCTACCCGAATCAATTTTGTTCTTCTGACATGGGGCTTTGCTCACCCATATCAACTCAATCTATAACACCATTCTTAGCGATATGGCTGCCCCAATAATGACATTAACCTACCTCTTGTCCAAGTGTCAGAACTGGCAATATCATGATCAGGATATCAACGGTTCTTCAATCCTATCTCGCTCACCCCAATCGTATATCATCACAGTACATGCAGCAACTGTGAAATCACAGTCACGGTTAGATCAAGTCACGATCGACATCGGGCTCTCCACGAACCTACGAAATAGCTGTAAAAATGATATAAATCGATTATCGGCCACCAACTGGGATCATTGGAAACTTGGGTCATACTCGAGGGAGAGTGGAAAACTTTAGGGTACATGAATAGTGATGGTGCCAGTGCTAGATATACCACCAAACTCTGTGTAATATTTGGTAGTTGATTGATGTCCAGCACTCGATATCATTGGACTTGACAGCTTATCCTATGCCTCTTGACATATCACCATGTTGGTGGGTTTGGGGCAACGCCCGCCAAGACCAACACAGCGTACCGCTTCAGGACAATCATAAACGGAATATAGGTCGAAACGCCGCAACGCACCCCCAATCCTCCACCAATGCATATATTTTTTCTCACACTACGGACAAGGCTGAAAACCGAGGAGCGCTGAAGCTTGAAGGTGCATACATAGCCCAGACTCGCAAATCAAAGCTACAAATCTTAATCAGATCTCAGCCACCTCGTGTTTCAGCCCTTACCCGCGACACGGTGGTGCCTGATCAGCCTCCGCATCTTGAAGTGGCTTGAGGTCATCGGACGACAATTTGATAAGGATGTACTAGAAGGGCTAGTGCTAGTCTCCCGCAGTCAGACCCTCGTGATAGAATGAAGATAGTCGTTCCTTAGCTCGTCACGAGGTCGATGAGGTTCTCTGCAGGGCACTGATGCATGATGAACGCTCCGCAACTAAGCTGAGGTTTCTGGTGGATACATATCATCCCATGTTTCGCATTTTTGCAGTTGTAGCCAAGTTGTAGCACTACTTACTCGGCACATTATTTGTCGGTATTTGGCTCGTCGTTAACAAGCTCGACGTTCGCGACATCCTCCGCAGAGTCCACACAGGTTTAACTCTACCTCCCCAGTAAAAACCACAACAAAACACAATGGCAGTACTCGGCACGATCGCTGGTTTCTCATTATTCGGTCTAGCAGCGCGTTTCGGGCAGCTCGCAATAAAGAAGAGAAATCTTATGGAGAGTGCGTGCCTCTCTCATTCACCATAGTGGCTTTGTGTCACAGATACTGACATCGTGAGTAGACCTCGGCGGGCACGCATTATCAATGGGCGTTTTTGGTTATGTTGGATACTGGGCATATCAGTGGGACGAACGTGCGGCTGTGATGCTTGCGCAGAAGCGTGCGGAGATTACTGAGCGAAGAGAACGGAAGTTGGCGCATGCTGCATGATTTATTTAGACTTGGCGGGTGCGGTGCGGAGGTGAGTTCGTGATTATCTTTTGTCGTTGTGATGTTAAGCTGAATTATGGCTTGAAGGTCGTGCGTAGCGTATGCTGGGATACCAGCCTCGTTAATGGAGTGTACTGTGTATATCAAGTATCTTTCGACGCTGCACTGAACATCGAACCCTCTGGCTATCGAGCAATACATCCTTCGCATCGGTAGGGCACTACAGAACCTCGCGTTTAGCATGTGCCAGCCTCACGCCACAAAATACCAAGCCAATCTTTTGGTGCCAGTGCCATGAACATTTGGTGATGAATTTACCTTGACGCCTTCCACAGTCTAGTAATAGGGACCAGTAAGCCTGTTTGCGGACTCGTTCTTGGTCCCTACGACTACACACTCGGGTCGGCGTGCGACGTGACTTGGATGTATTGAATCCTCATAGTCGTACATACCCCAATCTAGATGTTCCAATATCGTCACAGCCTACATATGAGGAACGCTGGACCGGGCACGAGCTGAAAATAAAACCCCAAGCCGAACCTCTACCTAAGGCGCAGAGGCGGCGGCTCTATCTATCGAGTGGTGCGAACCAGGACTCCAGCTACTGGGCCAGGACCCCAGTACTCTCATGGAGCACTTTCACGGTCAGGTCGGCTCATGATAAATCTATATTCCTGCTGCTTCCATCGGGCTCTAGCAGTGATTTTTCTCTGACGTCGAGGTGACCCTGCGCTGAATGATGAACCTCCCTGGCTATTGAGCAATAAATAATATTATAATAATATACCATCCTTCGCACCGGAAGCGCAGTACAGAACCTCAAGGCCACATGTTTATCATACGCCAAACTTTCAACCAACCTTTTGATGCCAGTGACTTGAATACTTGGTGACGAAGATTTACCTTCTCGATGTTTGTAGTAGGGACAAAATAGGTATCTGTGAATGGTTCACTGGGCCCTACTTTGCCCCTACAACACTCCGGTCGGCTTGCAACGTTCAATCTGACTCGAGCAGTGACGAGGGATTGGATCCCAGAGTCGTTCATACCCCAATCTAGATGTCCCTAGATTGTCACAGCCCATGGGGAACACGTGTTGGAGCTCACTCAGGTCGACTCACGACAAATTTATGCTCCATCGGACTCGAGTAGTGATTTTTCTGGTAGCGCCGACTCCCGAGGCATTGGATCCTAGATTCGTACATCCTCCAATGAGATCTGGGGTGACCCTTGTCACAGCCTAGACTCTTGACGAATGTATGCTCCGCTGCTTCCATCGATTCGAACATACCCCAATCTAGGGTGACCCCTCCGAGTCTTACTACCGGGGATAAGCACCCACTGTGACTCACGAAGGTGTGGGGTATAAGACGTCAATTGACTACATAGAAATGTAAAACGCCGATATCCGCCTCCAATCATCTGAATGAAGCGCCCATGATGGAGAATGTGTTTCGCCGATAGAAGCAGAACATGTGTTGTATGGGCGGTGATGACCTCGAGGAACGGTAGCGAGCGCAAGTGCCGCCGGTTTGCAAAGTCATTGTACGTATCAGAAGAACTTCTTGATTTCATACCATGGAACTGGTACGCCACGACGTGATCTATGGCAGGAGATCGCTACTAATGCTTCTAATATGATATCAAGTCACATCACCGCGAAGGTGCTAACAACGAGGGCACGAGGCTTGTCGGAGTTGTCGGACCTAGTATATGTTTGATTATGTAAGTTTGTACCTCATGGTCATTGTTCTCCCCGCAAAGCTCGACGACGACGACGACGACGAGGACATTCAAGATTGTCGGTGCACTTCGACGCGTTCCAATGCCAGTCACTCATTTGATGTCTGCTCAAGTTTCCCCACTCGCTCTCATCATCCCCCGACCACGTATTCCTTCAGCTATCAGACCCCGTCTTTCAACAAGTTCTTTTCTTTCTTCTACTCCACGCACTCCTTCTCGTAGCCCAGTCGCGTCTCATATTTTCATTTCGCCCCCAACTCCAAACAGGAACAGTTGTGACTCTTGGAATAGTTCAAACTACGACTTCGACGACCCTAGCGTAGAGTGGAAGGAGGATGAGGTCAGATTACTTGGCAGGGTGCGTAGAATTTTGATTTTCGTCGAGTGATTGACCAAAAATGCGCCGCAGACCTTGGATGCGCTACCTTCTCATCTTATCACGCCTTTCAACGGCTCAATTCCACCTCCGAACCTTCTTGACAAGATTGCGCGCGGTATTACTGCTGCAAAGGGCCCCAATGACTGGCCCCATTCCGTCACCGCGACGCGTACCAAATTGCTCGACCTGGCCCGTGCAAGAGCAATGGAGGAGCGGAAGAGGTCCATTATTGACGAGGACGTCATCTTTCTCAGCGGGAATGCACATCGTCCGGGAGATTGTGCTGAGCGCAACGATACTTCACCGGACGTCCTTCAACCTACCACAAACACTCCTAAGCGCCACCCACTGTACAGGCAGTCCAGCATGGATTTCATGACCGATGCAAAGGTTGATCATAAGGAGAGCATTGCTCGGTACGTCTTTCCTTCCGTTCTACCCACTTATCTGATTATACGCAGCCTTTCGCACCGTCTACAACGACACGAGCATACTTTCCACCACCCGTACCTGCGTCCCGCTCACTTGCGTCGTCCGACGGAACACTCACTTGCTCCCTCTACTCCTAGCTCATCAACGCTCAACGCCTCACAGAGCAATATGCGAAAGTCTACTGCGTCCTCAAATTCCAACTCTACCTTTGGCACTCCCGTTTCCGCATCTGTGCCTCTGCGCCCGTCCTCTCTGCGCAGATCATCCACTTTGACCCTCGCAAGCTCCTGCGACATGCGCGTGGACGCGGAAGGTGACGATGAGAATCTTTTCAAGACTTCAGAATTTCGCCGTAGCGGAGGGTATGTCGACCTAGCCCTGGGCGCTACTGTTGGTGTAAAGGTCAAGAAAACTCCTACGCAGCCTGCTACTCCAAGGACACCTTCAACGAGGAAAGTCAAACCGCCCTTATCCACCACAAATTCAAATTCAAAAACTAAAGTTCCCACTCTATCTGTGATCTCCCCACCAAAGACACCACCATCCAAACCTCGAGTACTTCCCACCACCGCAATCAAAGCAGCTACACCGATCAAGCAGCCTAAATTCCGCAAGGGACATATGCCTTCCCTATCCGTCTCCTCTGACGAAGAGGAGAATGCACGTTCTCAACGTGCGAAGAAGCCCCGTACGAGGGAACCTTCGTGGTCACTCATTGCGTCCTCAGATCCACATGCACGACAGCCCCTTTCCCTATTGGCAGCATCGCAAATTACAACTACAAGTTCTGTGCACAAGGATCTGGCTAAGAAACGCGAGTCAGAGCGGAGTGCTATTTTAGCCAAGGCTTCTTCCAGCTCGTCGGATAATGACAATGAATTTTCGACGGCGAGTGTAGAGACTGCTGCTACGTCTGTCTCGCTGTCCACATCTGCTGCACCCATGCCCGTGCCCAAGGCCATGGTGAAGCAGAAGACGAAGGAGAAAGCGGAACCGAAGCCAACGACGAAGC
Source organism: Auricularia polytricha (assembly GCA_003316125.1). Taxonomy (NCBI): domain Eukaryota; kingdom Fungi; phylum Basidiomycota; class Agaricomycetes; order Auriculariales; family Auriculariaceae; genus Auricularia; species Auricularia polytricha. The sequence goes on from QFEN01004190.1 coordinate 26,718, forward strand.
CAAAGCCCATTCGTCGCAACCTCATGCGCAACCCGTCTATGTTCGGCCCCGAACTCCCGTGTCCACAGGCAACTCCATCGCCTCCATCCCGCATCCCGCTGTCTTCTCCTATTGAATCTCCTATTTCTGTGTCCCCGAGTACGCCAGGGTCTCCGAGTACGCCTCCCATGTCCCCGAGTATACCTGCTACACCTCTACTCTCTATTCAGACACAGGCGCAGGCACGTCCACGCACGCTTCGCCGTGCTGCGCGTAGGATTTCCTTTGGGAGTTTAAGGGCTGCGAGTCCTGTTCTGTCCAGTGAGAGTGGGATGGTTGCGCTTGGGAGTGCGTTTCAGCTTGCTTGATTTTACTCTCGATGGTTTAGTTTGAGCAGTGCTCGCAGATACCTATCGTATCCATGATGCTTCATTTTTGATTTCCTCGTTCCCTCTGGTTTCATTTTGTATGTTTTGGATTTTCGTGTACTTGTATGTCCTTCACGATTGCTCCATCTACTTCATCTAACGAGTCTTTTCTGATTTCTTCTCCTCATTTCTTCCCTTTCCTTCCGCTTTTCTTTCTTTGCATTTTTTTTGTTTGTCGTTTGTCGTTCGTAGTTTGCTTCTTACTTATGGTGTTGCTTATTTTTCTCCCTCTTCCTTTGTCTTTGTCGCCTTTTGAAAACTGGGCTGGTTTCGGTACTTTGTTCGCAAGCACTTTTTCTTCTTCTGTTCGCCCCTATTCGCGCTTTTTCACATTCTGGCACCCTTGTATCTCTTCCGCCTATCTCGACCTCGCCCATCCTTCGCTCCCGACCGGTCCTTTTTCATTTTCTCATCGCCCAAGGTAGGCCCGCTAATTACTCCACCTTTACTACGTGCGCTGACGCCTGTGCTTTATGTTTGATTTTTGATTTCTAAGGGCGCCCACACTCGCTCGTCCGTTCACCATCACGCGTGGTAATGCACGCTTGCACGCTCTTTCGTTCTCCGCTTTAAGCGGTTACTGCTACTCTCGTTTGCATTCCAGTATGCCATGAAACGCGCAAATCACACTCCCTATTTTCTGGTTTCCTCAAATCATCAATATCGGTCTCTGCGTCTGCTTGGGACGGTTGTTTTATACGGATAGAGAAAATTTCCCGATTCTCCCTCCACCAATCGGCTCCTCGTTCCCCTAGCTCGTCGACGAGCTTGATCTATTATTCACTGGTGCATCAATCCCACCCCGTCATTACTTACTTATGAACCGCGAACCTGGAGTCATCACACATTCATTAGTTCATCGCATTCATGCGTGTACCATCACCACCGCTTCGTCATCCCTTTCGTTCCTACTATCTCCGTTCCTGTCCACATCACTTCCTTCTCGATCGTTCTTTCTTTGTACAACACATGTTCTCTTCTTCGCGCAACTCCCCCCGTTCTCATCCATCTTTGTACGACTGCCCTCGTCGCTATACACGTCGATCGTGTTCTATGGCAGGAAATTGGATACGACGTATGTATGTACTCTTGGTTGCATTTGTACTAATCAGCGTGTACATGAATCAAAAGAAAGGTTGTGGATTTTCGCTAAAAACATTGCTATCCTTATGAGAAAACGTCTGCCACGAGGCCAACTACCAGGGCGCTGTTCAAAGCCTGTGATAGATCAATGAACTACCCGGTATCATTGATGGGCCAAGGCCAAATCCCTAAGACCACACCGCCTGTTGCCATCAATATTTGGGTGCACATTCCTCTTATTCTTGAATTGGTGCTGAAACGTACTTCTGTCAATCAGATCTCATCTCTCAAATCTCGGTCACCCATAACTTCTACTTTATTCCCATCGATATTTAGGCGCACATTCCGTTTATACAAGAATTGGTGCTGAAATGTGATTCTGTCAATCAGATATCATCCCTCAAATCATGTTTCGGCAATGCAAGCGCTGGACGGTTGTATATCAAACACGAACGTGAGTCTGGTCGTTATACGTCCACCAAGTTCACCGCTCCCTCACTCCCATCCTCTAAAATATGACCCTAGTCTCGGATGATCCTAGCTGGTGGCCACTCATCAATGCGAATCGTATTTCCAGCTATTTTATAGGTTCGTGAAGAGTCGGCTGCATGATGATGGCGATGACCCGATTAACCTCCGCTGCGATTTCACAGTTGCCTCCTCTGTTGGGTTCATTTACGATTGGGGTGAGCAAGACCGAACTTGAAAGAATTGTTGACATTTTCATGATACTCTCAGCGCTTACGTTCGATCAAGAGGTAGGTTGATGCCATGACTAAGGCAGCCATCTCGCTAATAATGGTTTTATAGATTGAACTGATCTGGGTGAGCAGACTCCATATCAAAAGAATGTCATGGAAATCTAACTGATTTTTGACAGAGGCAACGCTGGTCCCTTATGACCGTTCTATATCTCAGTGTATGTAGTTCAATTGTCTATTAAGTGTGGCTAGCGAGTTGTGCTGACTTAAATGTATCTTAGGTGCGCTACAGTGGAATATTATATGTTGTGTATGTTTGGACGTCTGAGTCATTGGTATTGGGCTCATCAGCCATCTCTCACAATCAGGATTTACATACTGCGTATGTCTCCTCGCATACATCCTGTTCGTGTCTTCTGACTGGTGGCGTACAGCCAGTGTCTCGACAATTTCGATAGCAGATGCAGTGAGTATTCCGCACTGATACTTTCCATTCCCGTGAACGACCATGTAGGGGTGAGTGATTTTCTCGAACAATTCGGTGGTTAACACACCGACTGCCACAGTTGTGAGTCCGTTCCGGGCGTGTGATTCTCCGAAGCTGATAACTAATGTTGCTGTATTTGTCAGGCCGTATGGTGTTCGACGCACTAGATGGCACGGATGAGGTTGTAGATGTAATACTGGGTGGTGAGCTATGCACCTTCCGTGATATTGACTTGACTGAAACATTACGCAAGTCATTATCATCGCTCGGTTGTATGCCATGTATCAGCAATCCAGAAAGGTGTTGATATATCTCATTGTCATCTTTCTGACTATCAGAATTGCCAACACAGTGATGGCCGTAATATTTATGATGCATACTTCAAGGGGTAAGCTTTAATTGTGAATGAAAGACTTGAACACATCAGGCTCATTTATAAATACCAGAGGAACTTGTTCTCTCTGGCACCTATCAGTGCATGGTTAGCTATGGGGAAGATGCCAAAATTCTGGCTTCCATCACTTGGGTACTCGGCACTGTATGGGATGTTATTGCGCTGTGTCTCGCAGTCTGGATTGCTGTTAAGAACTTCCATGAACTGCGACAACACTCAACAAGAGGTATCATTGGGGATTGTTTCACGGTGTTAATAAAAACTCATGCGAGTTACTTTGCGAGGTAAGCTCATAATTTGAATGTGGTTCTCTTTTCTGCTGATGTTCTGCACGTGGTAGTTCTGTTGTTGTTACTTGCTTCCAGCTCAGTTATTATTCTCCAAAGATCTCAGTGGTATGCCGATCCGTCACTAACCTCTGCATGTGGGCGCCGTTCATCATTTCTACAGAACCAATATTCCCTGGAATCTCGGATTTACATTGGTTTCATTCAAGTCTTCCAGGTCGCGCAGATGTTTGTGCTGGGACCACGCCTGATCCTTAGCGTTCGAGAATATCATGCTAAGCTCGTGGCCGACTCTGATACAGCAACCGCTCTGACTTTACAGGAGCGTGTCCATGTGTCAACCAGCAGTAGTATGTAGCACGGGGAATGCTCGACTCGATGATTTACGCTCGTCGGCCCGTAGTCCGCAGGGAATGGAAGTTGTTTTTATGTATTCCGAGTTTCGTCATGGTACTAATATTAAATAATTAAATAATTGTCGTCGTGCTAGTGGTACTTATAGAAGTTACTATTGGTTACCACCAGTTTGTACACCCTCCAAAACCACACTTTGTCTGCTACAAATTATACAACTACTTAAAAAGAACTAAATAATAATGCTCCAGAATGCCCTACGAGCCCAGACCCAGAGAAGCAAATTGAGACTCACGAAGTTGCTGAGGGAGCGCTCATAATACAGTTGGTCTTCGACACCCACAGGCCTAGAGTCCTCGGTTGCAATTCGTAGTCATTGGATGACATATTGATAATTGCCTTGGCCCACTTCATCCACTCCAATGCAAATAGGAGAAGTGCTCAGGTACAGTGCTATCTTCACTTCTGCTCCAGAGGCCTGGGTGCAAGCGATCGTGGTCAGGGGGGGTCTTGAGGTCTGCAAACTTGTTTGATGTGGGAGGAAGTTGACACACTTTTCACCAGCTTTGCAGCTTGAGGCTTCATAGACGTACCTTAGGCATAAAGCATTGTTTGTCCAATGCACCAGCTCAGACTTTCGGCCACCCGATGCCCCCCCTGTCCTAGTGTGCGTGTGCCTAACAAAGTCCCTCCATATTAGTAATTACCTGCACCCATTTCACCGCTTCATCAGTTCTTGAAACCACAGTACAGGCCTGCTCATCTCCTCAAAGCTCAAAGTAGCAGGTACATCAAGATAGGAAGGGTTCCAATCAGATAAGGAAATTTGCACATGAAAATTTGCGTTTTGATGCACTTCGACACTTGTCGTGCTCTGGTTTCGGGACATAAGTGTTTGAATCTGGTAAGTATCATGCAATGCTTGCAGCAATTAATATGTATTTAAGGGGTGGTGACGATCAAGTAAGATGCACAATGCGGTAAAATTGTCACTCTATGACGAAGCGAGGCACGAGCGTAGCCTTAGAGTTTGGTCTTTGGACGAGCGGAAGAAGCCGTCGGTTCTCGTTTCCGCTCCCCCACTAGCAAAGTTGTCGACGGGTCCCTCGTCGAGCTCTTTTCTTTTCCCTCAAACGCTGCACTTTCCTTTACCTAGGCTATACATCTTTAATAAACTATTACCATTTCTCGGGTCTTTATCCAACATGGCCCGCATAGCATCAAATCACCCTTGGCAGCACTTTCCTCCCGTTCCCATGGTCTAAGAGACCCGGTTTCCTTGTAGAGCGCAACTGGTCTCTGAGACCACCCTCCCCAGGGAGGTTCTCACCAAATTCCCTAATAGGTTTATGCAACCCTGTCGCACACCTCCACGAGGTATCCTCCTGTCAGGCGACCCTCCCGCCCTGCATCTGTTTGCGCACCTCATCAGTATCCTTCCCCTCGCCTCAAGAGGCACAACAGTACCCTCGCAAAACACCTCACGGACTTGTCCGTTATCATCAGGAGGGTAACCCTGCCAGTCTTAGTGGCCTCATTGAGAGCACAGAGAGCCCTAGCACATTATACCAAGGTTCTCCCATCGTTGTCAGTATAGCAGGAGGATGTCCTGGATGAGACAAGTAGGCTATGCAACTGCTACACTGGTATTGACATAACAAAATACAAAACATATTAGCTACCAATATAAGTGGGTAGGGTGGTCATGACTCAGCAACTAGACAATGAGGATAAGCATGAGGAGGATTGTGACCATGGAGCTAATACATCACTGAAGGGTGCATTGGAGGTGTGAGAGGATGCGAGAGGGTGCACTGGATATATGAGAGGGTACGAGGGAGGATGCGAGAGGGTACAATAGAGGATGCGAGAGGGTACAATGGAGGATGTGAGAGGGTACAAGGGAGGATGCGAGAGGATGCGAGAGGGTACGAGGAAGGATGCGAGAGGGTACGAGGGAGGATGCGAGAGGGTACGAGGGAGGATGAGAGAGGATGCGCTGGATATATGTCACTTACCTTTGCAGTTGGATGTTGGGGCATTGCTGAAATTTTGACGATACCATCTGTTGGAAGATGGAGGAGTAGGTGACAACAGACAAAGTACACAAAGTCATGTGACGTGGTGTGACGCAACACAATGCAACGGGAATTTGACGTCACATCTGTAGACACAGAATCTACTTCCACTGCCATCACGGCCTCCACCTCATCAAAATCTATTGCTTGCATCTGTGGGTGGCAGGGTAGAGCCTGGTGAAAGTCTCAATGAGTCTCCGGTATGTGCCTTGTGTTATGTCTATGTATCGTTATTCCTCCCATCCTTCCTGCAGAGCACGCTGGTGGTCCATCTGTGAGTGTTTTGACTACTTTGGAGGATTCAAATGGCTGAATACAATCGCACCATCTGCAGAACTATGCAACTCTTAAGAATACAGAGTTGCACCCTCCTCCACCTATGCCAGAATTCACTTTCGACGACGCAATTCAAGCTGCACCGCTTGTGCAACCCCAGTGCTCTGCCACACCATCTGCACCAGAATGACTAATGGCAGCTCGGAATCCCGAGAGAGTGACCTCAAGTGTGCACTCGAGAAGCTCGGCAGCCTTGGTGCCCTTTGCTCGATATACGGCCACCACGTCGCATGCTGGGAGGACAAGATGGGGTGCATCAGTGACGAGCAGGATTCCGTATGACCCCTACTGTCCTATGCTGTACTGTACTTATGTACACTATCCATGCTGATTCCAGTAACACCTCTTCCAACACATCTAGATATGTACATAATGCATCATGCTTGCTATTGCTACTGTACACTTGAGTGCCTACTCTATGTTCCTGGGTCCTTGACTTGTGAATAAGTTATGGGAATAGACCGCGGATTACAATTCATCCGAGCAGACTCGCTGGGCTGGGGTGAGTGAATGCTCCAAGGTCTCCAACCATGCTCCAAGAATGGTGCAAGAGGGTGTGCAAGAGGGTACAAGAGGATCAAATGGAGGTGTGAGAGGGGTGCAAGAGGATGGAACAGAGGTGCGAGAGGGATGTGAGAAGGTGGGCCGGAGGTGCAAGAGGATGGGACAGAGGTGCAAGAGGAATGTGAGAGGGATGTGAGAGGGTGGGCCAGAGGTGCAAGAGGATGGGATGGAGGTGCGTGAATAAACGAACTCATTGAACTCACCTCGGAGCGGCACCAGTCCTCGTTTGAATCCTGAGATAAGTTATACACTGCAGGAGGGTCTTGCAGGAGGCCTTGAATGGTTGATGGTGAGCAATATGGGGGCAGCACTGGGGGTATCAGAGGGAAAGCTGGAGGCATGGGAGGGGCGCTGGAGGCTCGTAGGGAGGTGCTGGAGGCCCGCAAGGGAATGCCAGAGCATGAACTATAATTAGATGGCGGGAGGGTGGGTCTCAGGGACTAGTTTCCCATAACATAGAAACCGGGTCTCTTAGACCCCTTATAGGCACCGAGAAGTGCTGCCTGAGGTGTCAAATCCGGCATTAGATATTGAACCTGACTTCGCATCCATGACTTTCGAAGGCATAAGAAACCGAATCATCGGAGCCACGCAAGCCACCCATGCTGAAGTCGCCAATGAGCTCCTCACAGGTTGGCAGCAAGACCGGGACATCCGTCTTACAGCCTGGACCTTACAGGTGAATGAAGAAGCTCAGTTAACAGCTGAAGCAGCCCAAGCCGACCTCGAACGCCGTGAACAAGACCAACTCCTCCTGGAGCAAGAAGCTGAGAATGAGCGCTGGGAAGCTGAAAAGAAGAAACCAAAAATCAACGACTTCAAAGCAGGGATGTCCGTCACTGACACTCTCACCCATTGCCCGTCCCAATATGCAATCCACAAACTCAAATCGTTTGAATACGTCGAACTGTGGTATTTCAGCCCAGACAGTTGCAGAGACACTGCCGATGAAGCCAAGTCATCAGCAGATGGCACATTTGGTTTCACAAAGGTTGACAACTTTGTAGCCCTAAAAGCTGTTGCCTCCTTCAAACCCTCTCGCAAGGCCATTCAAGACCACGGCTGTCACGAGTACCAAATACAAACCACTATTCTTTCCTTACGACGGTAAACCAGAAGAGTCTGTTCGCTACATCTACCTCTAAGAAGCCCGAAGACAAACCTAAGACACAGACGCCAGAGACCCCGAACACCATTATGAAGACCCCGAACACCCCAAACCTAGACGCTCTAACATCACGTGATACTCCGAGGGTTTTCGAAGTCATGTCGACTAGATTACCGATAAGATACCAGAGCTTCACATCATTGATGACGTCATAGAGAACGTCACGTCTTCACGTCTTCACGTATTCATACCACACGACTTCACATACTTTCACCCTGTCACAGAGAACAGAAGATCCGACCTCAGATTAATCACAGAAGAATGGACCCTAGATCAAGATTAGGTTATATATAGAACGTGAGAGAGATGGAAGAACTATTTAGTAATGTCACAACGTACAATGACCTCTTAGATTATATGATTGGCTAGTTAGTATTTAGACTCAGATGAACTCCGCTTGAATAGTAGTATATAGTAGGGACATATTTGTAACGGTTGAACTTCAGTTCAAACCTCCTGTCTATACATTGTGTATCAGCCCGGACGTCCTTGCTCAATCCATATCCTTTTGTTGTGATTATCTTTGTTTGAGTCCTAGTCTCCGACCTTACGTTTATTCATTAAAGGGTTGTGACAACGGCCTCAAATGGAGACAGTTTGACATGGCGAAGAACAATTTTCTGCTGCACATCAACAAACTCAAATGGCCAGAAAAGCATCAATGCGCCATCACTATGTTCTTCATGAACATTGTTTCTCACCTGCAACGATCTGAACCATTCGGTGAACGAGCCCTACTCCTCTATGCCACTCGTGTCCGCCGAGACTGGCACGATTCCCTCACCCTAGACAACACCTTCGACATTAGCATTTTCAATTCCACGTTGCTGAAGAATCTAGCTGAAGAAGTATGGAACAAGACGTGTCTCGAGAGTCTGACTGAGGTTCGTGCACTTTGTCTGGACAAGCAACTCGAACTCTAATTGTTCTTCTGTTTTGTACCCATATCCATAAAAACACGCTACCACTGCTTCTGCTCATGCTACCACTGCCTCTGCTCGTGCTTCCACTGCTACCATGCTATTGCCCCCACTCTCACTGCTTCCTTCACTGCACCTTATGCTGCTCCCTTTCATGCTCCCTCTGCTGCCTCCACCATCGTCTCCACTGCTGCCTCTGCTACCGCTCCTTATGCTGCTTCCTGCTCCCTCTCTCACGCTCCCACTACCTCTCTCGTGCTCCCGCTACCTCATAAATTCTGTGTCCCCAACTCAGCTCCAGCTAGCTTTGTCATCACACCAGCGCACCCGAGAACCCCAGACTCCTTCACAGCGCAACCACTCCCATAATGTACCCCCCACTCGTTCACGATCACGTTCTTCCCTGCACAACCTCTCTGGTCGCTTACCGCCCCGCGCCCCATCTCCCAACTGTCACTGTTCTCGTCAAGAGCCCAAACGGACCGGACAAGACAAGCCTTCTTTTCAGAACAGCGCAGCATCACCTGGCCTCCATGCCTGCGTGCTCTGCCTCGGCCGCTTTGCTCACAATGTTCACAAATGCAAGAGCGAGTTCCTCTGGGACAACAAAACCCCCACCTCCTGCCGGAGGAGTCCAGAGGGCCGTCTTGTCAATTCCCAAGGCTTGCAACTCTGCTACGACTGGCAGCGCCCCAACGGCTGTCCAAGCACCAGCAAAGATCACATTCACGAATGTTCCGGCTGCAGAAACCCGAATCATGGTGCTCAAAAATGCCCTTGAGGCCAGGAAGCTTAACGCTCTCACGCCATACCACGCTGATACCTGGCACCACTTACTCAGTAAATCTGGACTCATATGTACATACCCACACATACCTCACTCCTTACAATACAGTTTCACCGGCAGCATCCCTTCTATTACTACCACGTACTCCCCTCCTAATAAGCCATCTATTGATGAACATGCTGATGCCTTCGCTGCCATCCTTGACCAAGAATTCAGCTCTGGAAGATACCTCAGCCCCCTTTCACAGGCTGAGGCAGAACTCCTCATTGGAACTTTTCAGACAGCTCCGCTGTCCATCATTCCCAAGCCGGGTAAACCCAGCAAATTTTGTCTCATCCAGAACCTATCTCATAGCTCTCTGTCTCCCTTACACCCCGTTTCCTCCATTAACTCCTCCATTGATTCAAATCTTTATCCCTGCACTTATGGTACATTCTCTACTGTTTGCTTACTTATCTGGCGCCTACCCCCAGGCTCCCAAGGAGCAACTCGTGATGTGGCAGAGGCTTACAGGACCATACCCCTCCACCCATCTCAGTATCCGGGCCTTGTTGTCCGCACAAGTAAAGACGACTTTGCCATTGATACCAGTTTTTGCTTCGGTTGCTCCTCAGCAGCGGGGTCTTACGGCGGCCTTGCTGATGCAGGAGCTGACATCTTCTGCAGCGAAGGAATCGGCCCCCTGTCGAAGTGGGTTGATGACCATTTATTCCTACGCATCCTCCAGGAATACCTGGAGAGGTACAATGAGCAGCGCCAATTATGGGCCCAGAACATATGTGACCAAGGGGGTCTTCACACTGACGGTGGTCGAAAATGGTACCGGGGTTCTCCCCTACCCGACGACCAGCCGGAAGAGTATGACGAAGACTGCTCCTTCCCCATCCTCGACCTCTCTCAAAAGTCACCTTGATCATCCGAAGATGCCAGATTCTCATACTGCATGGACGACATTGATGTCATTTCAGCCCAGACAGGCACCCCATGGGAAGTCTCCAAAGACATCCAATTCTGCCCCAACCCGCTCTTTACAGGCTTCACGTGGAATCTCGGTGACCGCACAATCGAGATCCCAGACAGCAAGAAGAAGAAATACCTGGCTGCCATCTCAGCGTGGGAGTCCCAGCCCCGTCATACCCTCCTCGAAGTACAAACACTCCACGGAAAGCTCTTGCATGCCACTCTTGTCGTCCCTGCAGGCCAAGCTTACATCGCCGAACTGGAAGCCATGCTTTCCCTCTTCAGTAATCATCCTCTCGTACCTCACACCCCACCCATCAACTGCGCCACTGATCTCAGGTGGTGGTCCGCAATTCTCCGCCAATCCACTGTCAACAGACCCATTCCAGGACCTTGTACTGTCACCAATCCCAACGCCTTCTCTGATGCTAGCTCAGGCATGGGCATTGCAATTTGGATCAACGGTTGGTGGTGCACTTGGCGCCTCGTACCAGGCTGGAAAGCCAACAGCCGCGATATTGGCTGGGCCGAAGCCATCGGCTTCAAATTCCTCGTCCTTAGCATCATCCAAGGATCACGACCCAACCCAATTCCTTGCTTCAAGGTTCACGGTGACAACAGAGGAGTTGTGGAAGGTTGGTGGAAGGGTCACAGCTGCAACCGCCCCACCAACTCCATGTTCAAATGTATTCACAGTGCCACTCACTCCGCTTCCTGTCTCGTCCTCACTCGCTATGTCCCTAGCGCTCTCAACCCTGCAGATGACACATCCCATGGAAGATATCCCCCATGCTCCCTCCTTCTTCCCCCCATTCCTATCCCTTCCGCTATCAGGGACTTCATCGTCGACTTTGATGCCCCTCTACACGCAAATGAGCTCAGAGGTTCCCACGAGTCCGTTGCAGTTCCCGTTCCCAAAAAAAGCCGCTGTGCACACCAAGACACCAAGTGGGCCCTCGAGAACCGAACCCTCGAGCAGCAGGGAGAAGAACTCTTCCAAACAACGCAAATATAGTATGTCCCTCGGAAATACCTTAATGCTCCCAAAAGTAGCTTACCATTCTCACTCAGCTTATCCTCCTGACCTCAACATGCTGCCCTCTGTTCTCCGTCCACATTGTCCTGCTAAGCAATGCCTCCGTCTCTGGACACCATGTACACCGAGACCTAGACCAAGCACTCTCCCACCAGATGACATGACTCGCATCCAAGATGTCATGTGCCATGCTTAGGCTGAGAGCACCCGCAAATCTTATGGCTCTGGACTCCTCGTATTCCACGTATATTGCGACTCGTGTTCAATCCCAGAACAAGATCATGCCCCTGCTTCCTCAACCCTCATTTCCGCCTTCATCGCCTGCACAGCCGGCTCTTATTCAGGCAAAACCATCGCAAATTACATTTTTGGTGTCCGCACCTGGCACATCCTTCACAGCATAGACTGGCCACTCAACGACGTCCAAATTGAGACGCTTCTCAAAGCCTCAGAGAGTCTTACCCCTCACTCATCAAAATGCAAGAAACACCGCCCCTACACCGTCGAATTCATCTGCTCTCTCCGCGAACAGCTGAACCTTGAGCTGCCACTCGACGCTGCAGTGTTCAGTTGCCTAACAACTTTATTCTATTGCACGGCTCGTGTAGGAGAGTTCACAGTTCCTACCCTTTCTTCCTTTGATCCCAACATCCACGTCAAGCCGTCGGACATACGGATCAAACGAGACCGCAACAACCTCATAATGAGAGTGATCCATGTCCCTCGCACCAAGACCTCCAGAGAAGGAGAGGATGTATTTTTCGCCCAGCAGAGCGGCCTGTCAGACCCCGAACACGCTCTTCTCCAGCACCTGCAGGTTAACAACCCTCCTCCAGGAGGAGCTCTATCACCACATCCTATCATTCTGATGTATCAACTATGACACTGTCACAAAAATACTGATACATAAGTGTGAGAGTCTGTCATAGTGGTGCTACTACTGCAATGATACATCAGTCCCTGTGGTGATACATTATACAGATACCATATTTGCATTTTCAGCCATATAGCGTGAGAACTTCTCCACAACACCCAAAACATAGCCCATTTTGGGTATCTCCACA